>MU551654.1:656713-692348 GCA_024362625.1 Silurus asotus
CCACCCACCCACCCACACACACACACACACACACACACACACACACACACACACACACCCGGGGGGACAGGGGAAAGCTGTAAATCATTCATACAATCTCAATGTATTGAAATGTGCCTGATCATCACTTTCATACGGAGCACACGTGCAACGGGGCATTAAATGGGGTTTATATGTGCACCCAACCTCAAGAATGATGTTCTTCTGCTTCAGAGTAGCATGTAGACAAAAAAAGGACTGTCACATGAAACACTTTCCTGAGAAAGTCATTTAAAGGAATTGTACTGCTTAAATTAGAAAGTATGAAATTTGCTTTGTGGCACATTCCTTGTTACCTAACTACCAGGGACAGACACTCCCCAGATGCACCAGCATATATCTACAGTATATATATTCTGCAGCTGCAGAAACACAAATTCAATTCAATTATATTGATCAATTTTATTAGCAAAGCACCAGAGTTTTCAATGTCACGACTAACAGCCAAGCAGCAGGTGAGTGTTAGGGACTTGCTCAATCAGCAGCAGCACCTTCTGATCCCCAGTCCAATGCCTTAACCATTGAGTTACCAACACCGAATATCGTCATTTGCAGACTCCCTTGCATTTTGTAATTTTTATATACAAGTAAGCAGTTGACGGTTAAGGGCCTTGCACAAGAGCCCTGAAATTGCATCTTGGTGGTGCTGGGATTTGAACTCATGACCTTTTTTATTTAGACGTCAAACATCTTAACCACTGAGCTACTACTTCCTTTCCTAAGCTCTATTTTTCTTCCTAAAGTCTCTAGGAATTATATATAATGATACAATGAAAAAAGTTTATTCTCTAAGTTTCTTTAAAAAACTTTGCCTTCTATTATGTCTAACGGCAACTACTTCACCGCAGAAAACATACTGAATGCAAATAGATTCAGATAAAACAGAAAATCCAAGTTTTATCTATTTAAATTTACACTACCACTTATGCACCTATAGTAGCTGTGAAAAGTTAGGAATCACAGAGTCTTTCACGTTTTTTGAGGCCTATGCATGTTCCTTTTGTATATACGCAAAAAACTAGGTAAGAGAGTTGGACAATGAATGACAGGAAGAAAGCTCTGTGGACAGATGAGTCCAATTGTGACATATTTGGCATGAACAGGAGAACGATTGTAAGATGGAGAACAGGAGAGATGATGTTAGCAGACTGCCTCACCCCCACAGTCACACATGGAGGATGAAGCTTAATGGTTTGGGGTTAGAGCAGGAAAGGTTGGAGACTCTAAATGAAAAGAAAACTAATCTAGGGTTAGGGTTAGGGTTCAACTTAATACATTTCCATCTGGACTGCGCCTCAATAGAACTGACTTCATCGTACAACAAGACAATGACCCGAAATGTACGTCTAAGCTCTGTAAGTGTTATTTAGAGAGCAAACAGTCCTTTCGAGTGATATCTATCACTGAATGACCTGCCCAGTCACTGCTCTGGGATAGACTGGATCACAATGTCAAAAAAAAATCTACAATTTGTGAAGAACACTTTACAAGAGCGTGGCAAAGTATTTCAGCTGAATGTTATGGAGAAACAAACTGTCCGGATGCCAGGAAGGATGGGCAAGATGGGCTCCCTTTGGAGTCTTTTTTTTTTCTTATGTTCTTTCAGGAAGAATCATGGTAAGATCTTTGACGATAAGGGCTACTTCTGTATTCCTCTAACCCTCAACCTGTGAAAAAATCCTCTTCATAGCTTTGAACTAGAGGCCACAATAACCTTAAAGAAACAGGAATAAAATATAAATATAAATGAACGTGAACATGAACATGAACATGAACATCCACAAGCAAACATTTTGTCTGCAGTTCTCCAGTACAGATGCTTTCTGGGACACGGCAGATGCTTTAGGCAGGGAACAAAGCACTAATTATAACCTGTGGAAAAAGGTGTCATGGCTGGGTCATAAACCCGCAGCTCTCCAGAAAATATGCATTATGACTGAACATGTTCCAACAAGTGCTTCTGTGAAAGGTGTAGACCGACTATCAGTTCAGGAAAGAAACACTGAACAGATAAGCAGTAGAGTGTAGAGAAAGAGGCAAGTGCAGGAAAATACACACACAGAAAAACACACAAACACACACACACACACACACACACACACACACACACACACATACAAACACACACACAGCATAAATAATATAGGAACATGGATGCTTTAATTCCCCACCAAACTCCACCCCCTCCCATCATCCTGCAGCAGGTTGGAGACTCACTTAGCGTAATAAGATGGAAGCTGTCTCTGACCTTTATATCACCAATGTGAATGCAACCAAACCTGACCTTCACTGCTGATTCTAGCACTAAAGCCTTAAAAAAAGCCATAACGTCCTAAAGCCAGTCAGCCTGCAGCCACTTTGAACTAAATGTGATCACTGTGAAACAAGTGATGCTGTGACACCACGATGATGATGATGATGATGATGATGATGATGACAGGAGTCTCAGGAGTTAGTAGTACCCTTATGAAACTTTAAATATCAGCCTTAAATATTGACAGCCATTCAAATTTTATACTCTCTTTGCTAAGAAATGGGTCAATCCATGTGAAATCACAGGAGGTTATATATCACTTCAGTTTATTTATTTAACTCCATAGGGAAAGTACATTTGCAGCATCACAGTTGGCATATATATATATATATATATATATATTAGAACACACGTCAATATGACAGAGTCTACGTCAATATGACAGTGTCTACCTTATAAGTAAAATATATACCTACAAAAGAATATGTTCAGATTTACCTATGCACGAATATGAACCAAATTGTATGAATTCCATGTTTAACTGCATAATGCATTGCCTGGCCATCTCAGGAATACTTCTGAGACCTTGTCATGCATGATCGCTTTTAACTGAAAAGCCCTGTAAATCAGAACTTTTGAGTTTTTTTAGATATATACCTAGTCAAGAAAACAAAAGCATTCTGAGATATTGATGCAATGTTGCTTCGTGGTTTTTAATATTTACAATGCTTTAAACATTTTGTGTATTTTCACTTTTTAATGAGGAAAAAGAAAATCCCAGTTAACGATTGCGATATATATTTTGCCCACACTCTTTAAACACACACAGAAAACATTTGCAACAATATAGCGAGATGAATTTTGTGTAAATTCTGTAAGTGCTGTACAGTACAGTACTGTAGCGTAGCCTATGCATAGTTTGTTTGTTTATTCGTCAACGCGTTGTGTTACATCAAAAAAGGGGCTGAATTAAAGCTACAAGTCACTGCATTCTTTATTTTCATTGGCTAAATGTGGTAACGTAAGTCTTTAACCTTTTTTTACATCAGAGAAAACTACAACCAATAAATAACGCTTAATTGTAATGCTACTCATTTGTTATGATTTTCAGCATCCATGCACCCCGCTTTCGTAAACAACACAACATGTTCTTTGCCTCGGGTAAATATATAATACACTGTACAGTATTTTACATTTTACACTGTACTTAATTTTATAATTAATATTTATATTTTTTATTAATCAATTACCTTATTTCAACATAAATTGAAAAAAAAAGATTTTTCGAGAAAAAACTGGACCATTCGCGAAATAAAATAGTTATGTGCCAAATTAAAAAACTCAATAAAGTGGAACTGTGAGATTCAAACCGCGATAAATCGGGGGACGACTGTACCAGACTTTACTAACACCATTGTGGCTGAATGAATCTCCATAAAAATCTTCACAAGCAAATGCTGCTTTGGATGTAAAGAAGAGTACATTACAGCACAGTGAAATTCTTTCTTCGCATATACCAACAATGTTAGGAAGCACAGGGTCAGTTACAGTGTCCCTGGAGCACAGAGGTTGCAGCTTGGTGATATTGGGGCCCTCTGAACTTCCGACCAGTAATCTTAACCACTGGGCCAACACCCTCCGCTTATATGGCAATTCATAGCATTCTTGGAATTCAGATCAACTGCTGGATCCTAGCATCAAGTAATAATGCTGTTTGTTTCGCACCAGATAATCGTTTTCATAATTACACTGCATTAAAAGCACTGCACGGAATGAGTTAAGACTACTGCACACTACATGGGTTTTAGACCCAATTTGCCACTCGCTGATTAGGAACGGGCCTCACTGACTACCCCCATGGCTGCTCATCTAGTGCAAATTATTTCACAAAGCGTTATGTTTCCGCCTACAAGCGATCCCTGAGGCTTGAATATATCCAATGATGTTATCTTTTCTTCGTGATGAATTTCCTAGTGTGAGCCCCTCTGTGAGTGATTAGTTGCAAGCGCAGCAAAGTGAAACAATCAGTGAGGGTCTAAGATTGCTCTGCGTCGATGTACAGCAGATCCCTGATTTTGGTTTAATATCCATCTTAGTGCCAGGTCCAGCTTTGTCATTATGCCTCAGTAAACCACTGCAATGGATTTGAAATAAAGCATGTGGAAGCTTCATTGGATTTACAAAAATCCATTTCAGGTTTACAGCTATTTATTTACCTACTCCATCCATTTTCGCAAATACAAAAGTAATCGAATACTTGCCAGTGCAGTTTAAAGGCCAGGTGTGACTTGTTTCCTCTTTACTTCATGACTAATGAAGGAAAGAAAGCTCTGGATTAGATTTAAAGTGTTCAATTTGCATTTGGTAACCGTTTGTGCCTCCTTATGTGCTCTAAAGAGGCGTTAATACAAGTGATAAAAGCCAGAGGGTTAAAATAATAAACAGTAATCAGAGAGACAAGGAGTGTCCAAACAACAATTGTTAAAATGAACAACACTCCTAAAATGAAGGAATTTACTAGGAGCTCAATAACACCAAAAGGAAGACACACTGGTGTAAATAATTGCAGAATTCTTTCCTATGTGATGAAAAACCATTTCACAACATCTAGCCAAGTGGAGAACATTGTCAAGGAGGTAGGCACATCACTTTTAAATCTACAATCAGAGTTTCAAAGTCAGGGTTTCTTGAATGTAAGTACATTCGTTTCATCTTAAGATGCAAACTACTGGCAGCACGCTAGAACAGACAGGCCAGATAAGAATGTTCAGAACATCTAAAGAAAAAGGCCTGCTCTGTTCTAGAACAAGACTTCTTTTTTTCGACAGATGAAACCTAGAAGCCTAGAATTCATACCATAAGTGTATGGAAAAGGAAAGGAACTGCTCATGATCCAAATGACTGAATGCCTGAAAATAGAACTGGTCACTGGTGTTTTGCTGTAAATGCTACAAATAAGCAGATAGGACAGGGGGACAATATCCTAAAACATACTGTAAAAAAATGAAGAGTCTGGGGTTCTTCGCTTCAATTCCAACTTGAGATAAGGATTGTACAAATCAACAATTGCTATACTCTTCAAATGAAGGAATTCACTAGGAGCTAAGCAACACTAAAAAAGACTGGAAGACACAATGATGGTGATGATTGCAGAAAAAAACAAAACTCTAGCCAAGTCAAAGAGATCATTTTCAAATCTAAAATCAAGAGAGGGTTTTATAAATGTACATACAGAGTTGTTAATTGACACCTAAAAACCTAGAACTTGTAACAGAAATATAAAACCATAAGTGTATGGAAAAGGAAAGAAACTGCTCATGATCCAAATGACTGAATGTCTGAAACTGGAACTGGTCACTGGTGTTTTGCTGCAAATGCTGCAAAAAACTGGTAGGACAGGGGAACAATATACCAAAACATACTATAAAGAAACCCAAGAGCCTGAAAGTCTTTGCTTCAATTCCATTTTGATTGCTTAATTTTAATCCATTTCAGTGGTGTACAGAGGCCCTATTCCGGAAAAAAAAACTTGCCACTGAACAAATATGTACATTCGTATATAACAATGTTTCTATCACAGAAAGCATGCCAGACCCATATGATTGTGAGGTGCTGGCTGCACACTGAGGGGGTGGGGTGTGAGGAATTCATCAGCACATTGTGTGTGAAGAGTCCAATAGATTTCTCCACAGAACAAGTCATGCCTTAATTGAGTGTATAGAAGAAGCACGTGCCGCGCTCAGTCATTAACCCCCTTGCATTGCAACATGAATACATTCAAGTAGATTAAACTCCCTTAATGCCGCATGATCTATAACCGGCATCTTGATAAGAAACCTACGGATGATATAGAGCTTACCTACTGCTATCTCACCATAGTGAAATCTCAAACATGTAATAATCCAACAAGCTGAAAAATAAAATTGTGTTGTGTATGGAAGGATAAATTGCACCTGCTGGCTCTAGAAGAAGGAAATTATTTAGAATGCAGCCTAAGCATCATTCTGCATGCCGTACAGCATCACCAAAAATAGACTGGCTGACCCTGTATTGCAGCAATGCACTACAGTGCACTACAAAGAAGGGCATAGACCTGAGAACTGCAAAACACACACACACTTCAGTTCAACTGAATGACAGTTCAGCCAGCTGATCCCTTCCTGCTCGATATATAGCAAGTCAGCAGTGTTAGAGGACATCAAACAGCACCGACTCTTCAGTACTGTCAAGACTGCTGGCTCATGGAGACCCAAGACAGCCACAAAATTGGATGGAAAAAAAAACAAGCCTTTGAGCTTATATGAATATAAAAAGCGAGAGAACAAAAACCCTATAGTATTGGAACATCTGTCTATATACTGTACATTTCATGTGTATATATTTTTATCCACATCAAAGACAGCAGCGAGAGACAGAGGCAAATCTATCAGCTGTGTGTGTGTGTGTGTGTGTGTGTGTGTGTGTGTGTGTGTTTTGCACGTCCCCATTCTGCAAACCGGAGCTCTGAGTCAGCGCTTTCCTCTCCCCCACCCCCATCCAGCCAGTCGGTTGCTCATGCCTGAACTCAATGCAGTGATGCTTCACCTACAACTACGCCTGAAGGATTAACAAACGCACACCACCCAAACCCAGCATTTACAACAAAAATGCTCTGGGTAAATAAATAAATCTCTAACGGCAGTCACTTAAAAGGGCAGACGAAGAAAAAGTACCGCTTAAAATCATACTGGTACCACAGTGGCATGGTTGCCAAGCCCTCAGGAGGAAACGGATCCTGCCTGATGTGGCTCCAGCAGGTAAAGTATGTCGCTGTCGAACTATGCGAGTGCCTCGTTTATAACACCAGGTGTGTAACAAAACTTCACACTCTCCTAGCGGGTTGAATATGTAAGCCAATTTGTGGCTGACTTTGTGGAAGAACAAATGTCCTTTATTTTTTAAATGTAAAATGTTACCTTGCATCCCTTCTCCCCTAATACATATCGGAAATTAGTATGCTTTTTCCTACAGACGCTACTATTTCATTAACTTTTATTAAGTAATTGTATCATAAAACATACATTTTACCTCCCACAAAGAATTCTTATTTTATTATTATACATTTTTTCCAGTTTGTTTATATTATTCACATATTCCAGAATCAAAAAGGGGGAAAAAAAGAATAAGAATAATTGTACAGTAGATTAGAAAGTATCTGTGTTTTGGAATAAGTACTGCTGTTTAAATTACCGAACTAAAAATAAAGAATTTCTAAATAAAATCTCACTCAACATTGAAACGTTGAAAAAATGGCTAAACAAATATTACATTAAATATTTAAAGAATTTCCTAACAATTAAATAAGACATCCTGGACAAGCAAAGTCCATTTGTCAAGCAGAGTATATTTTCATGGATGTCACCAAGCAGACATGTAACCCTAATTCCTACTGATTTGGCAAACCAGAAAATATAATTTAAAATGTTTGTGTGTGTGTGTGTGTGTGTGTGTGTGTGTGTGTGTGTGTGTGTGTGCGTGAGTCCATGATTAAAATCACCCTTGTACTAAAGTACCAATGTACTGAAAAAGGCAATCTGGCTGATATATGGTTTTTGTCACTAGACATGTGACAGATTATATTTTTTCAAATGTTTTTCTTTTTGCTATGAAATCTATCGCAAAGCTATCGTCCTGTATGTACACCATTCCTGTACTTAAATACCAAGTACTATTCTCAATGAATCGCTTAAATATGACATCTAATTTCTAATTAAGTACAAAAGTTCTCAATTTTGAATGGACTTCAGTAGAAGTCAAAGTAAAGATCTATGAGATCTTCATGTGAATAGTTTATGCAGTTCAGTGTTCCATTCTCCTATACATCAGTCCATAATAAGAACAGAGATTTCTGTAGTTACAGACACACAGTGAGAGAACCTGTACTACACAATCTCAGTAAAACCATTGGGTTACATTTGTGCTGTGACCACAGCTTTTCATTTAACTCACAGTTTTTATTTCAAAGTAGTAGTAAAAAGTACATATATTCATTATAGGAAACAAAGGGTTCACTTGTGATCTTGAGCAGAGCATCTGTCCTTAGACACCTGAGTATAAGATTGGTATGTGCTTTTTAAACATTCTATATCCATATTTAGCCCCCATTTACTGTTATAATAACCTCCACTCTTCCAGGAAGATGTTCCACTAGATTTTGACGTGTGTTTTGTGATCATTCAGCTACAAGGGTGTTAGTAAAGTCAGGTACTGATGTGGTGAAGTGAGGAGGCCTGGGTTACATTCAGCGTTCGCATTTATCCCATAGGTGGTTAATTGGGTTGAGGTCAGAGCTTCAAAGCAGGAGATCTTCCACATTAACCCATGTAAAGCATATCTTCAAAGGGCTGGCTTTGTGCAAAGGGGCATCGTCATGCTGGAACGGGTTTGGATCTCATAGTTCAAGTAAAGGGAAAATTGCATGCTACAGGATCCAAACGCATCCTGTATTGTACTGTAGGTCTTTGGATGCAGAAAAATGACATTTTCCCTTCACTATACACATATATATGCACTAAAAAGGTATATGTTCTGGATGCATTGTATGTCCAACAGTTAAAAGTTTCAGCATTCATCTTTTCAGGCTCTTTATCCTGACCGGAGTCGTGGAGGATCCAGCCTGCATGAATTCACCCTTTCTGAAGTGGAATACCAACACAGGACCAAAGCAGATAGCTAGAGGCTTGATTTGGTTACCAAATAGAACAAAGCAAATTGCGAATGAATCCTTCATGATGTGCTTTTTAAGGCGGGGTGTATGGTTGCTGACCGTTTACTGCATTCCACAGAGTTCTTCACTTGAGAATAGTAGGCTCTTCTTTGTGTACATGTGACTCCAATTTATCACCATGATCGAGTCAAGATCTAGTTAAACCCAGACCCCTGTCCTTAACTGAACTATTACTATGTAAGGAATAACATGTAATAATACAGGCTGGTCGACAAATATAACCAACCATGAGCTGGACTGGTATTGACTGATACAAAGCAGAATAACACCCAAGAGTTTTACAATAGTCTAGGGGTCTCCGATCTTTTCTACACCTATTTTTGAAAATATTTCCACAGACCAGCTGCTGTGTGCATGTGTGTGTTTTTTTTTGGGGTCTTGTGTTCCCAAAGGACACCAGCAGCTTATTAATACTTTTGGTGAACACTGGGTGCGAGCTCCAGGTACCACCATCTTATCTGCCCTGCTTCTATCCCTAGCATGATTAATATTTCATATATAAGATTATTAGACATGAAATATAAGATGCTTGAAAGCCGATTTTGTACATTATTTAATCTACAGAACTTGGCTGGCTGTCTAAATGTTCTTTCTCTATATTCCAATAGAATTTAATTAAATGCAAGTTCATTCTTGTGAACCATGTGCCATTGCAGAACATCCACAATATAAATTACTTCCTGTTATTTAACATGTAAAAAACCATTCCCACGCATACCTGTCTCTTTTGCACACAGACAGAAACAGCACAGTTTTACTGATTTATACAAAGCTCCTGATATCACAGACCCTTTTTGTATAGGTTAAATAAATGTCTCTTTACAAAACGCCTTTACATATCAACAGTTATACATTTCTATTTTTTCTGACTAATCACATTTAAGAACACAGCAGCGCTGTGGAGGAAAAACTACTATCTAGTATTTATCAAGTACAGTAGGGGTTTTTTTTATTTCAAACATTAAATATGTCTTGTACATTTAGGATAATTACTTTCACTCATTTATTTCTATCTGATAGTAATAAAAAATGAAAATAATAGTTTCAAACAGACATAAAAAGCTTAAAATTAATAAAATCATTGACAAAAACAGGTTCGGGCCTCTTATATTTAATTTCTAATGATCTCATATATGTGATATATAAAGCATGGGCATGAGGGATAGAAGCAGGGCTAATAAAATGGCGTTAGAATGTAGCACCCAGTGTTCACAAAAAAGGTTTAATAAGCTGCTGGTGTCTTTTGGGAACAAAAAGAAGGAAGAATCAGATGTGGCTCGGGAGCTTTCCTCGACTATAGGGAAAACAACACTCATCTCTGGCTTCCTTGACCATGTTCCTGAAGCCCTGCAGAGTGCAGAGCAGGTTGACTGAAATATAACGTAGGTTAAACGCATGGTGTGCTGTAAAGAGACAGGACACACAGTCCCTGGTGAAGTCACCGAACCTCCATGGCCTAAGGACATTAATCCTGAAGTAAATAAATGTGTGTGTGTGTGTGTGTGTGTGTGTGTGTGTGTGTGTGTGTGTGTGTGTGTGTGGGTCAGTTAATGAGCTCATGACTAAAGGATCTATCCGGAGGCTCTTTAAATAGTCATGCACACAAAGAGGACAAACACAATGTGCAGCCGTTTCCCTGTATGACATCACTGTGTGACCAGTGACTGCTGGCTGCTTCCTGACTCTGCCCCAGCGAGCTTCCCTCAGGAAAAGGGCACACAAATACATTCAAACCCTCGTGCACACACACACACACACACACACACACACACACACACACACACACACACACACACACTATCAACTTTAGGTTGAAGTGTAGCTTTTACACACCAATGACCTCTTAACTGTCAAACATAATATTATATTTTGTTAAAAGGCTTAAAACCTTTACAAAATAATATAAATTTTTCAAAGAGCATCTTGGTGTACATGTATGCGTGTAATAAAGGAAAACTGTAATGTTTCTGCATCCAAAGACATCATATACAAATGCTATAAAAAGAGAATGGTATGAGGAATGCTGCAAGCTAATAAGCTTAATTAATAAAAAGAAAAATATGAATTGGTGCACACTGGTGCATAAGCAGTCACTGAAAACCACAACAGTGACTAAGAATTTACTCATTTACTGCTGCTGTTATTTGCAGCTTTTAGATTTAGTGTTTGTTAGCACTGTATTAATTAAATCCATCACTATTTCGCGAGCGAAAAACAGATCCAGTGCGACTGTCCCGAAGTTATCAAACAGTATACACAATAGCACTTTATTAACTATACCCTTTACACATGATGAGGATTATACAGCTTCTGCTCTTTCGTATTTATCAATTTTTGCATGCATCACTCTGGTACTTCTATCCCACACAAGCTCCACTTTGCATAAGGTCCAGGTACAGTTTTCTTTGTTGCGTTTAATATAACATGCTGCCATGTCTTAAACGACCCTGTACTGTCCGCCATTTTCGCAAGCGGCTGTGTTGTTTTACCATCATACTAACCTGTAACTTGAGAAGCCCAACTAATCGATAACGGTATTCGTTACAACAAATTACATTATCGATTATTATTGATTTTATAGATTAATTGTTGCAGCCCTAAATTGGAGAGGAAGAGCTCCTGCTATAGAGCTCTGACTCCAACCCTATTAAACACCTTTGGGAGAAATGTGAAAGCTGATTGTACACAGGCGTCCTCACCTAACCTACATCAGTACCTAACTTTACTGACACGTTTGTGACTGAATAACAAAAATGTCCATAGGCACACTCCAGAACGTGGGCATTTAGGTCACTGTTGGATTTCAAATCTTTTCATAATGATGCACTGCTCATTAAATTCCAATCAGTTCTATTTAGATATATGATTCATATTTTGTGAGGATTTAAGATATTGTGAACATATGGTGCATTATGTATACTATAGTAAACATCTGTTTACTATAAAAATTGCCCTCTAATTGCATCTCTCTTTCAGTGTTTCTAACCAGAGAACTGTCAGTCCCCTAGTGTTTTTGACTTTCTCCCCGTTCTACTTAATCCACAGACTGTTGTGTGTGAAAATATGAGGAAATCAGCAGTTTCTGAAATACTCAAACCAGGCCATCTGGTACTAACAACCATGTCACGGTTTAACTGATTATAAAAGTGTGTGAATGTGCAGGTGTACTGGTGTTTAAAAAAATGTAAAGGGTGAGTGTAAATAGTGGAAAATGTCAACATGTGAGGGTTTTCCTAACATTTGAAATATAGCAATTATGATTCACTTACATTCACTTCCAACTAGGAAAAACATGACATTACCTCAGGACAGCCCCCTCAAAGGCAAATCCAGCATCAATTCAACATGGCTGTTCACATTATCAGCAGTAATTAAAGCAGTTTACCTGTTAAATGTGTTATACTGCATACACAAGTTTTTCCTTCACCTCAAACAACATACAGACATATTTACTGAATAGCAGGATAATACACATCACATATCACAGTTATTAAGCTAAATTTGCTAAAAATTGAACAGAAATTTTCCAAAGCCCCACTTTATATGTAGCCTGAACGTAGAACATGACGTAACTTCAATTTCCCGATATCTCACTCAGAGTCATAGCTTAGCCATGGTAAATCAAATACCACTGACACACAGCACGTTATAAAGTCAAGTCATCTCCTCTTTACATACTTTAGTCAATTGACCTGCATCTGCTTTGTAAGCATTCATCATTACCTGCATCTAAGGCAATCATCAAGAGTAATATATCTTAGAAAAAGTGCTACGGTTGGTTGCTGGTCCCAACATCCATATTATGTGATCTGATCATATGTTAATAACTTCTGAACCTTCTGAACATGTTTCCACTGACCACATTTATTATTTTAAATAATAATAGTTAATATCTCATTTAACTGTATAGACACTTCCTGTTAAAAAAACAAAAAAACAAATACAAATAAATAAAAGATGAAACAACAAAAGAAGCTACAACATGTTGCTTATGTATGTGAGTATGTATGAGTACTCCACAAACAGTATGTTGGCATGTGCGTCCTATAGGCGAATTGTGTGACCAGAGACTTTGGACACCTGAACTATTCATTAAGGACACATGCTAACACCAGGTGTGCTTTTCGGTATCATTCAGCACACCTCTGTGAGCTAAAGTGCCATAAACAGAGACAGAACCCGGGCATTTTAACCACTGTTGGAGCTCTAATATTGTCAAAAAGATGCATTAGACACAAATACACTCCTCATTAAATTTCAATCAATTATTGTCAGCAATTTCATCCCAATTTCGGGAGAATTTAACACAAAGAGAACATGTGGAACATTGTGTTTACTGATAAAAAAAAACTGAAAATCCGAGAATGTTCAGGATTTTATGCTGCAGTCAATTACAATGTGATCCCTTGCTGGTCATGACTCTTCCGCATTCACACTGCACATGTAGGCCTATTGTGTGATCAGAGACATTGGACACCTGAACTATTCACTCAGGCCGTATGCTAACACCAGGTGCGAAGCGGCCTTCTGTTCTTGTTTAGGAAACAGGGTTTAGAAGCGTAGCTTACATTCCACAAACCAGGTTGATGATGTCATGCCATTTTTCCCTACTATTTCCCAGTGGGTTGCCTCAGGTCTGAGATGGGTCTCAGGTCTAAGGTATTGCCCTGCATGCCAACTGTAGCACAACTGATCTCACTTTACATGCTCATGTTACAAGTCCAACAACTGAGAGAAGAAAAACCGTACACACTCATACATACATCATACACACACACACACACACACACACACACACACACACACACACACACACACACACATATATATATACATATATACATATATACATATACACGTGTGAGTGTGTGTGTGTTTACTTCTTTTAGTAGATATTCATGCAGATGTGCTTATAAATGTTTTCTTTACCCCAGTCAAGAAATTCCAAGATGTTCTTCTCTCGTCTGAGGGCTGAGTTATTGCACTCGTCGTAGAGACAGACGAGGACATCAAGAAGCGTCTCCACGCTGAGACAGTGTCCCCCAGCGCGCGCCGGCCCGGCCAGCACGAGCTCCTCCAACTGCTTTAAACGCACCTCTCCAGACATGACGCACGGCTGCTCCTGGTGCCTTCTTTCTGCTTCAAGATCCAGCTTTCAAACTCGCCTGGACTACCCGAGGAGCACCTCCGGGTGTCTCTCAGCATTTAAAAGCTGAAGTGCTGCATAGCCGAAACCTTTAAGTCATGATCCAACACACACACATACATACATACATACACACCTTGATAGAACGTCAGTGTGACAAATCATATCCCCATCATCTAGAGACATTTAGGGAGATCTGCAAAACGCATTGGCCAGTAGATCTGACGTCTCCAAAGTGTATCCTTTCCTTTCCTTTTTTTTCCTATTTCCAGGATTAAATGCAGTGCTTGCAAAGAAAAAAATGCGACCTCTTCTCAATTCGGTTAATATGTACATATGCGCTCATCTGTCATGCCCTCTCTCTCACACACACACACACGCACACACACACATAAAGCCTATGCATCAGTCCGGGATCTGCAATGCTACAAAAAGCGCGTCTGCCCCTCCTCTTGCGAAAAGCCTCAGCAGCCCAGTTTAGTTTTTGTCCCTTTTCGAATGTCCAGCTACACACGCACAGGTCCTCGGTGGGACATGGATTTCATTTATTCCCAGAAAAACGCAGCCTTGCTCCAAAACGGATCCACGGAAGACACGTCCTTGTTCCGTGCTCCGGCTTTTTTTCCCCCTCCCCTTCTCTCTCTCTCTCTCTCTCTCTCTCTCTCTCTCTCTTGCAGTAGCGTCACTGCTGCAGGCAGGAACCGGCAGCATCATGGTGGACGTCATCATGATGCCGCTGCGTTGAAATTATGACGTCGACGCGCCTTCGATTTGAATGAAGTTCGAAATAGAATTCTGTTTGTTTCTTTCTTTTGCTTGGAGGGGAAAATGGGCGTGCAGGTGATCAGTAATAAAAAAAACTATACGAAAAAATTATGCAATCTATTGATTTACTGTATTTTAAGTATTTGCTTGTTATATTTTTTATTACACTTGTCTACAAGGAGAAAACCTCGGAAATGAACGTAGCTACAGCTTGGAAAATTGTGTCACTAATAAAAGAAAATTAAGTCCTGAGAGTTAATTGGCTCCAGTTTTCAAGATACAGCTTCAGGTCAGAAGTACATCAAAATAAATGTTGTGCTTTTTTCGTTTATGCTCCATAAGTTTTCTGCAAAATGTGATAAAGCAATGAGAATGATGCCACACCAATTCTTATATATTCATATTTTAATTAATACCAATTACATAACTTTCCATTTATTTATAGATTTTTTTCTCATGAAAAATGCCCCTAATTGTTAGTGGGTTTCTTCCCATTGCTGTATATCTTCCCATTCTATTAAGATACAACATCAAAATTATACAGTTTTAAAGCATACAAAATATACTATAAATATCACCTTTAAGTCACCAGATGTAACTGTATGATGCGCAGATCTGACATAGACAAATGTACTTTGCAGTAAAAGTCTCAACATAAAGATAACTTTATAAGATTTCATATGGTACCATTTTTATTGTTCTACCAATGTGTGTGTGTGTGTGTGTGTGTGTGTTGTGTGTGTGTGTGTGTGTGTGTGTGTGTGTGTGTGTGTGTGTGTGTGTGTGTTTTCTCTGTGCATTGTTGCACTTCAACTACTTCAAACTTGACCACTGAAAGCAAAGGCGATTGTCTCAGCCTATACATCTGAATCTATGGTTGTACCTAGGGGATTGGTAGCTCAGTGGTTAAGGCACAGGTTTACTGATCAGAAGGTCAGGGGTTCAAGCCCCAGTGTGCCACTTTTGGGCCCTTAACCCTCTGTGCTCCAGGGGCGCTGTCGATAGCTGAACCTGTGCTCTGCCCCTTGGTTCGGAATCAGCTGGGATATGAAAAAAAGTATTTCACTGTGCTGTAATGTATATGTGACAAATAAAATCCATGTTGGAGGAGAGAAAAGGCATACTCTGTGTCAATCATCAACCAATCAGAGTCATCTTTCAATATATGCATGTTGAAGAGGTTAGACAGAGCTTTTCTACAAGTGTGTTACATTTCCTGCATTTACAACCCCATATTCAGGAAAAAAGATTCTGTACATCCCAGCAGCTCTCTTATCAAAAATTCCTTTTGTGCAAAACTTGTTTGGTTGCATAAAAATAACAAAAATCCAACAATCTGATTCAGAGATTAGACTGATGATTTTACTATTGAGAATATAGTATGTAGGCACACAAAATGTACATACAGACTACAAATTAATGTCAGTTTGTGTCAACTAAATTGTAGAGGCCAATTATTACTATTGTAATATACTGTAAATGTGAAATTTTAATGCTTTCATATTACTCCATGTACATGTTGAAAGAAGACAAATTACAATGCTCAGCAAATGACACTGGTACAAGTCACAAGGTTCTACAAATGTACTGTTTAGGTTTGATGTCCAAAACTGAGATCACTCCATTATATTAAACACTGTAAACATTGCTTCTTTCAAAAATAGTTTGTCACTTTGTTGTATGTGAAAACTGGCAATTAGCATTCACTCAATATCAAAATGCAATTAACACTGAGTCCCAGATCAGTTTCATTCACCAGAACTCTGTGATCTACAGTGCCCATGACAGAGACAGAAAATGGCCATTTTAGCCACTGTTGGAGCTCTAATAGGGTCAAAAACGGTTCATTAGATGCTGATGTACTGCTCATTACATTTCAATCAGTCAAAAAAATAAATACAAAAACAGGCCCAGTATGAACCAAATACAGAGAGGTTGGGTTATGATGGGGAACTAGTACATTTACATTCATGGCATTTGCCAGATGCTCTCATCCACAGAAACTCACAGTTACCTCATTCATGCAACTAAAGGTTAAGAGCCAAGGGTTCAATCTAGCAGCTCCTATTGAACAGTATCTTTTTCAACTGCATTTAATGAAATATTAGCAAACAGGGTTGATAGGTTTCAACAACTTTTGTAACCCAACATACAACGCCAAAAAAGCCCTGAATGGAAAATGGGAGAGGTTGAAAAATCTGTCCTAATCCTCCTTTCTCTCTTTGCAAATATACCTCTATATTACAAGCACAGTTTGCTTTTCAAAAGATGTATTCGATTCAATTCAATTATTTTCTATAAAACAACAAGACAGCCATAGAATATTATAAAATTGTCCAACTCTCATCTCTGTGTTTCCTTCACCAAAAAACAAACACTGTGCAATACAACTTCTGCCTCAGTGGGCCAGTGATTGCAGTTCTTACTGTGGACCAATGGAAGCAAAACAGTGCAAAATAAAGAAAAATCTAACAAATAAAAAAAAAATCTTGCAATCTCAACAACCAGATGAGCAACAACCTGATATATTACAGTGTCACTGTTAATTGTACAAAAAGAAAGACAAAATCAAAAACCTGCACCTTTACTTACATCCACTGGAATTAAGAGGCTGAGTAACAGTCGCATGCTACTAATTAAATGCCTTTGATTATTTGATCATCGGCAAGTAGGACCATCGATATAAAAGCCCAAGTTTCAGCAGTTTGCTGGTCTGGAGCATTCAGCTGTGTATGATATCAGCAATAATCTTAGAGAATCAACTGTTGCCGCCTATTAATCTAAAAAGGGTTATAAGGCCGTTTCTTTCATTGCTCTACAACAGGAAAGATTATTCACAAGCAGAAAACAAGAGAGTTGCCAAGCTTCCCTGGAGTGAGCGTCCTAACAAATTTACTCTAAGGTCAGACCGTGCAATGCTCAGAGAAATTGCAAAAGTCTCAAGAGTTACAAGTCAGACTCTACATGCCTCAGCTAGCATGTTAAATGTTGAAGTTTATCACAGTACAATTATAAAATTGAAGATTGAACAAGTTTGGTTTGTTTGGAAGGGTTGCCAAGAGAAAGCGTCTTTGGCAAAACCAAAACATGGCATATCAGCATAAACACCTCATACCGACTGTCAATCAAGGTGGTGAATTGGGGTGATGATTTGGACTTGTTTTGCAGCCACAGCAACTGAGTACCTAGCAATCATTGAATCAACTATTAACTCCTATGTATACCAAAGTACTCTAGAGTCAAATGGGACGCCATCAGTCTGACAGCTAAAGCTTGGCCAAAATTCTGTCATGCAACAGAGAAATGCTCTCAGTCAAACCAACAAATCTACAACACAATGGCTGTGAAAAGAACCGAATCAAGGCTGTAATGGCACAGTCATAGTCCAGACCTCAGGCCCGAATAGAATGCTGTGGCAGGACCTTAAGAGGACTGTGCGTAAACAAATGCTCACAAACCTCAATAAACTGAAACAACACTGTAAAGAAGTGTGAGCCAAAATTCCTTTTATTGCTTCTAAAGGCTAACCCTAACCCTGGTTGTTAGAAAGAGGGGGTCAGAGCACAGGGTCAGCCATGTTACAGAACCTATGGCCAAGGGCCCCAAGAGTGGCAGATTGCCAGTGCTGGGGCTTGAACTAATAGCCTTTCGATATCAGTAAACCAGAGCCTAAACCTTTAAGCCACCACAGATTAATACAGAGACTTCTAGTGGTAAAAAGTCATTACATTTTCTCTTTACTGGAACCAGGAGGCCAAAATCTATTCCCACATAATAATGCCCCATTGAACACCTTTGGGATGAACTCTAACAATGAATGAACCCCAGACCTTCTCACCACCATCTCACTAACCTTGTCGATAAACACGTGCTAAAATGGTGTTCTCTTCGACTGGAGGCCACTCTGTGTAGCTGGGGATGGTTTCAAATCAACAGTCTGGGGATCCATGAAATTACGAAGTAACAGTAACTTTGAGGATGGATTTGGATTGTGTTTAATCTCATCAGTCTGCTAAACTTTTTGCATTGATCCGTCATCACTGCACACCTCAACATTGTTTAACTGTAATAAATAGACATTTGGTGCCACTCAGATGAAGATGAGGTTCCCCTTGATTCTGGTTCCTCTTCTTTCTAATTCCCTCTTTTTTTCAACTTTTTTTCTTGCCACAGTGAGTTTGCTCATTGGGGATAAATATACATAGTTCATGAATTTAAATCTTTGTTCTACAATTCTTACATTCTGTAAAGCTGCTTTGAGACAATGTCCTTTGTGAAAAGTGCTATAGAAATAAAATTTAATTAAATTGAATTGAATTGAAAAAAGAGAACTACTGCCATCTTATGGCCACAGACATGTAATACATTAAAAAATAATTATAACACATTATATCTCTGAGGGTCTCCACTGGCCACGTGCTGCCTTCTATAAGAGATGTTCTATCTCATGCCATTAAGGACTAACAGTGTTTTTGGACACTCGTGGATCAGATGCTGGAAAACCACTGGACACCAGTAGGGACAATTAGGACGTCATTAAGCATCCAGATTCCAATAAATTTTCACTTCCTATGTTTTGATAGGAATAATTTCATGATGGACTTACTGGTTATGGATCATAATTGTATTTGTCGAAGGAACCATGAATATTTGTATGATGGATTCTGCTGATGTGATCTAAACTTAAAAATGTTTAGTTTTCCATCATAAATAAGGTTAAGCAGTGCATGAGTCCTTGAGCCTGTGAACTGTTTCGACTTGTGTAAAGGAATTAAAATCCATACCAACACACACACAAACAAACACACAAGCTCACAAACACACACACATGCACGCACACACACACACACACACACACACACACACACACACACACACACGCACACACACACACTTACACTCTCTCTCACTCTCAATCACAAAAACCCACAGGGCGATAAACAAGGTGCTAATCATGTCTTTGGTGTCAAACATTTGATGTAAGATCTCATGTAAGGAGTGAAATCAGAGGTGCTGCATGTCTGTATTAAGTTGTATGATGTGCTGAAACTATATACTTGGGACATACAGTTGCCTGCTTGGGTTTTGTTTAGTTCACTTCAGCATATCTTGTGTGCTTCCATTTCAAAAATAATAATAATACACCGTGCGTCGTTGCATGTCACGGGATCGGCTCTGGTTGTTGTTTTATGAAGCAGAAGCAGAGGCAGAGGCGGAGATCTGTTTAAACAGACCCGCTATTCATATGCAACAACCCGGGTGCTAATTAGCACGTGTTTTGTTGATTGGGGCTCCACTCTTTCCTTTGATTAAGGGCTGTGAGAATGAGAAGTTCCCCTATTGTGGACCAAAGGGCCTGTGGATAATTGACAAGGGAAGGGGAGAAGACTGACACATATCACACAAGGGATTTAGGCCTTCTAGTTTGCTGGGAAGAGAAAAAAAAGTGTGTGTGTGTGTGTGTGTGTGTGTGTGTGTGTGTGTGTGTGTGTGTGTGTGTGTGTGTGTGTGTGTGTGTATTGGGATAGTGTGTGAATGTAGTTTTATTGACAGAAAACCATGTAAATGCAGAGTCTGGGATGAAAAAACTTTCACTACAAGATGTTATATGTTCTTTTTCTCTTTTATAAGTATGGGCTTGCTATTAGGGGCTGTTCTTTGGATTTGTGCATGCACGCCAGCGAGCTCTGATTCAGCCTCGTGTGCCGCATTCTCCAAGCGCAAGAGAAAAGTCATCTGGCCCTCCTTTGCTGCGAGCAGTCTGTCTGACATCTCTGAGCAAATAGAGGGGGCCAATACACAAACTCAGACAGTGGGCCCTCACTGCCACTCGGCCCCTTTTCTTATGTTTGTGTGACTAAACAAGGCATGGCAAATTTGGCAATGGAATCAGATGATCACCAACCTGTGAAGAGCTCCCCAATCCACATCCGCACGGCCTCCCTGGATTAGCTGTCTGTTTGCCTAATAATTTTAATCTCGGGATGTAGGAACAGGGTGGGAGTCCTGGAATAAACATCCCATCGGCTTGGACTTCCTTCCAAGACTTATGCCGTGAAGTTAAGGTTTGAAGTCGATCACTAGACCTGGCTGTCAGACATATAAGTCGAGATGTCCACTTGCCAGACTAGGAATGTTTTACAATGTCCGGGGGAATGTACACATGAAGAACAAGGGTGGGACTGTGACACTTCCATGACCTGGACTGGAAAGCCGAGGTTCACTAGGTCTGGATGAATGGCAATGAATCAATAATCAAAAACTATACAGAAGATAGTGAATGGCAATAATTTGTCATATTTGTCAGAAATTGGTTTCAATGACATATGCACCTGCTCGAGCGTTTTGTTAGATCATTGGTAGTAAAGCAGTGGATTGCATAGAAGGCGCAGTATTTTCAAAAATCTCACCTGTTACATTTATTTGACAGCATTTCTTTTACTGAAAATTCAGATTATTATCTGAACCAAGTCTTTTCGAAGAAACATTGTGCCCTTGGATCCCCTTTAAATGCTCATACTATTGTATAATTAACCGAGTTACATGGAAATTTCAATCACGGAATGACTCATGGGTCGTCAAATTTAAGCACATTATGTACATGTTTGCTATGTCGCCCCCCCTTACCACCCCCTGATGTCAGATACACACCCATACACACACGCATACACACACACACCCACCCTTTCAGCTTTGTTGAGGAGGGAATGGAGGGCGGGGGTGTGTGCGTGTGTGTGTGTGTGTGTCTCGGATGCCTATAAAGTGCGAAGCTGGCTGTCAAAGCGCCAGTGTTTCATTTCCACTGTGTGCCAGAAGGACTAAAGAGCTTCAAGAACTTCTCAGGAGATAAGCATGGCTTCGACTTTGACCTCCTGCTTCTTCTGCGCGGTTGTTCTCACCCTGGGGCACGCGTTTACGCAAGACGACATGAAGGACGCCCTGCTGAAAAAGCTCGGACTCGACGAGGTTCCTCAGATACACAAGCGGGACCTGGAGAACCTTGTGGTGCCTGCGCACGTGAAGAGCAAATATGTGTCTATGCTGAAGCTTCACCACGAGAGGAGGCGCCGCTCTCTGCCCAGTCTGGCAGGGATTTTACGCGGCATTCCAGGCAACGCAGGTAAGCCATCGTGCCATCATCCTCTTCATCATTCTTATTCTTATTACTGGGAGTGTTGGTGGTTAAAGGTATTAGTGGGGCTGTTGGTGAAGGTGTTAGTGGTGTGACATCTTTAGAAAAATGCGCGCGCAACGCGTTTGGAGAGGTGGCTCACTTCATCGGTGTTACTTCTTGCAGACATCTCCGGGGAGTTCGTGTATTCCGACACAACTCGTCAGCGCGTGGTGTTCGAGATGACCTCGAGGATTCCCGACAACAGCGAGGTGACCATGGCCGAGCTAAAGCTTTACAAGAAAGCGCCACACAAGCGAGCCATGCCCGAGAGGAAGGGCCAGAGGCCGGTCAACAACGCGCGGGTCAGCGTCTACTGGGTGGAGGTGCTCGGGAACGGCTCGAACCGCACTTCCCTCGTCGACTCCAGGTACGTCAAACCCCAGATGATGTCCTTGGTGTTGCAGCTGTCTACACACCGCCCCCCAAACTCCCCACCCCCCTGCCGTCCAAACTGCCTGACACTCAATGTGCGCGTTCACCTTGTGCCCTCAGGTTGATTCCCATCCATGAGTCGGGCTGGAAGAGCTTCGATGTCACACAGGCTGTACATTACTGGTCCAAGAGCGAGAGGAACACACCAATGCACCTGGAGGTGTGGATCGAGGGCGAGAGACACGGCAGTTACGCGGCGGAAATGGCCAAGAGCGTCCAGTTTAGCACCCAGGAGCCGAGCGACATCCTGGGCAAACCTGAGCTCGTCCTCTACACACTGAACCTGGAAGAGTTTGGGTGAGCATATGTAGAATTAAATATGATAGGTGTCTATCTATTTCACGAAAGTGTGTATGGTGTGTTTTTTCACTTTAAAAATTGGAAAATTAATGCAATTGTCCATATGGTGTCTTTAGGACAACGGTCCATGATTTTTTATTTATTTATTTATTTATTTATTTATTTATTATGATTATTATTTTTTTTTAGCACGGATCCGTTTCATGCAATTTTTCCAGGCACGGTGGGGGTGTTCTTATGCACGCGCAATAATGTGCATTATATTACTGTTATACATATACGATTGTATTCATCATGCATTCATGAATTTATCACGCAGAATCAGTGCGAGCTGCATTTTTCGATGCTTAGGGAATAAGAAACTGCGACTGAAACACGTGTGGGAAATTGGCACAGGCAGAAATTGACTTTTTATTGTAAAATAAAACGCTTTCCTGTGCGGCTGGGTACCAAATGATCCACGGATCGGTGCCCATTGATTTTATTTCAATGAATTCATCACATCCTAAAAATATCTTGGCACTTTAGAGCGTATTTTTCAGTGTGAACGCATACGTATTCAGTCTTTTATTGGAATAATTTGCATTTAAACTAATTAAAGTATTTGTATTTTTCCTCCAGCTCCCAGGGCGACTGCGAGCCAAGCAAAAGAGGGGAGACGTGCTGCCGTGAGGAGCATTTCATCAACTTCCGCGCTCTGACCTGGACGCAGTATTGGGTGATCGAGCCCGCGGGTTACCGCGCGTTCCGGTGCGCGGGGACCTGCAGGCAGCCGCAGCGCGCGCCTCACGCGTACGGAGCGCGCAAATGCGCGGCGGTGGAGAGCGCGCCGCTGCCCATGATGTACCTGGTGAAGAAGGGCGAGTACACCGAGATCGAAGTGGCCGAGTTTCCCAACATGATTGTGGAGAAGTGCGGCTGCGCCATGGACAACGTGTCCCTCGTGTGAGGGCACCCCGTCCAAAAAAAATCTTCAAACGTACAGTACTTAACATTTTTCTTTAAAAACTGGAACTATTTTTTTTTCCCTTTTTATTCCTTCTTTTTCCCCCTGAATCTCCTCGAGCACTTTGTAAAAAGTTTCTATGTATGTGATGTATTCAAACGTATTATTATTATTATTATTATTATTGTTATTTTTTTTTTCTGCATTGACAGTCGACATTAAACTCATTAAAAGCTCTATTTTGGATCACTCTTTCACTGCGTCGGCATTTTTCCACTGCCGTGTGTGTGAGCGCACAGTGTTGATTGGAGTGTTTGTGTTTGCATGGATTGCAGACTGTTGGCACACAAGTCCATCACAGCTTTGTTTGCTCGGTTTTGCATACACGACACTAAACGCGCATTGCGCGAGCTATAGTTTGAAGACTGTCCATCAAACTCGGTGTAGATCCATATATGAACCTCTCACTGAAGTTCTATCACAGAAGCTCTCTTAGTGGAACTCTATCAGCTTGAATAAAGTAGGAAGATTGGCAATTAATATGCTCGAAAATGTTTGTCACATAAAAACTAAGTGCTAACAGTGTACACATGTAACCATGGGCGTAAATCCCGGGGTGGGGGGGGCGGAGGGGACATGTCCCCCCGCCCCCCCTAAAAAAGAAAAACCTGTAAAAAATATATGTATACCTAAATAATTGTGTAAGTAGAAAAAAAAACTGCATTTAGAAACAGTTCCCCCATCTCTTCCTCACAGTGGTTTGACCCACTGCCTGCTTTCCCAGTTCATCTCACCTACTCTACACACACGAGTCAGGTGTGTGTCTGCGGCCCAATTAATATTCAACTGCATTAACTAGTGTATTTTATTCACTTTAAATAAAGCGATTCTCTTTAATGTAGTTGATGGAGACTCATTCATAAATGAGTTGCGGCAAAAATGCTGATTATCGATGTAATTCTCCATGAATCTGCTCTATTAGCGATTAAAATATGACTTATCTAGTGAATGTTAGCTAGTGTACAATAGCTTGTAGCATAGTGCACTGACACTAACACACCAAAGCCGTTTCACATGCAGTGTTTTATTTGGGACGACTTGGTACAATGTTAATTTATATGAACAGCCACAATTAGCATATTGTTTATCTGTGCATTTACTAAATGACCACTGTTCTGTTCTTAAGTGTCTTAATTTTAAATACAATTTTAACCCTTTTTTAATTCCTAGTTTTGCTTTGTCTTTGAAGCTAAGAAAAACTTTGAAAATAACCATAATAACACAGTCTCCATGCTACAATAATAATGATAAAAGCAAAGTGTTTCACTGTGGGGACACTGTGTCTTTATAAGTGCAATTTGACTATTATTTGTCCCCCTTCAAAAATAGCTCATGAGAAATTTTACATTGATTGTCCCCACCTACTGTTAAATGAAATGTACGCCCATGCATGTAACCATCCAAAACCCACATAACAGTGACCTCAGTGACCTACAGATAAAATATATATTAAAAAAAACACGTCAATTGTTAACCATTTTAACCAGATTCAGTTAAATGTATTTGAGGGGAAAAAGCCATTCGGAAAACCTTTTGAAAAATAAGGACCTAATTTCTCTCAACAAAGGATTGTACTATAAATTGGATAGTTTCTCACAGCACTATAAATTCCCCATAACCTCCATTTGTTACACAGATTACTATCATGTTTTCTGGATTTATATTTAAATACGAAATCATATGAAAGGAAACCATGTAGTCGTCTATTTTTAGACCATAGCTCTTAACCCTCATAGGAAAAAGTTTGGACAACTGTTATAGAATAGTTAAAGTAACCGATTAGGACTATAAAGTTTAAAATGACATTTCTCTCAATCATATCTCTCTCATTTATTATATATAAAAAATCTAATGAATGAGCCAGTGGTGGCACTGGCAAGAAAAAAACTTTCCCTGAAAACCAGAAGTTATCAACTGATTGACACTGTTCTGGGGATAGTATTCGTAAGCATTTGTGTATTATAAGCCAAGAAGATGGATTTGGACCGTAATTAGCTCAAAGTATGAAATGACAATGTAGATACTACGTAGTATGATTACTTTAGTGCATATTCTGCAGACAAATCGGTCGTGTGAAACGTTCTGCTAATCGCCCAACACACAAACTTCGGAGAAACATCTGAAAGAAAGTGGTGGTGAAGCAAGGCAAAGCAGCACCAACGGAAACGGGTTCATATGTTTATTACAGTTTAAAACGCCATGGACACCTTTGCACTATCAAACTAGGACAGGTTTTACCTTGTATGATAAATAGCACGATACAAAAAAAGTTCGAAGTAAACCAAAGGACACTTGATGCATCGAGCCACAATGCCCTAAATCCACTCCTGCAAACTGCTCTCACTTGATAAAAGATTTCCTATAACTTTGCTTCATTCACAGACACCCTGCTCCTATAAAGTACATGAATACAGTGATTATACTTGATATGGGGAAAAACAAAAAACACCTAATTTAAAGAGGGGGGAAACGCCAGAGTCCAAATCCAGCTAGTTATTCTCCAGGATATAAAACATAACTGAGTACGGTGCACTTTTTCTAATTACAGTTAATGAAATAGCTGCCAAGATATTGGTGGTCCTTTTCACACCACATACCCAGAATTGCACCACTTGCCATAGCAAAACACTCAAATATAAAAGCACAGGGATTTTACTTAACAGCCGGTACATCTCGGTACGGACTGAATTATCTGCAAAACCTGTGTTTTTCTTTTCTCTGATTTACTTCTGAAACCAAAAGAAATACTAATCCTCAGTGGTTACATATTGATCACAAAGATATTAAACAAACTTGCTTTGTGGAAGATGACTCTGCTCTTACATTTACCTTCTACTACAGTCTGGGGGAACCTGCACTGAAATGGACATTCAAGATCTTTTCATTGTAACGGAGTGTAAAGACTAGATGCTTTAACAAGTAGAAGATTTAACTAGAAGCATATTATATATAATAATTCCAATCAAGCTGCAGTTTGTGTAACATATCGCAAGATTACTATAGTGCCATTCAAACCAAAACGCATCATAGCAGAGATTATAGACAGACCTGAAGATTATAGTGAGAGAACTTGACATAACTATTACCCTGATACAGGATTGGCGTCTGTACACCACGTGTATCCTTTGATTCTGGACCATATATACGAGTTTGTGTTCTAAAACCGAGAAAAGGCTAAACAAAATCAGTCATCAACTTTCTCAAAGGCTAGCTTGTCAATAAACCCCCCCCCAAAAACAAAAAATAATCAATCCAAGTTGTACAAAAGCAAATAACCCATTTATTGTAAACCTATGGAGATGAAACTAGTACACACTGGACTGAAAACACAAACAGGATAAGCAATATGTTAGGGGTAAAATAGAATGGGTTTCTCATTAATGGAAGAGGCTTTTGCTAAATAACTACAACTGCCTTTTAACAGCCTTTAAAACGTGACCATCAGATCTGCAAGATCCGATTTTCAAATGCCATGATACTTGCACAAAAAAAGAAAAAAAAAAGAAAAACATACTTGCAAAATAATAATTTACATTTAGTAAAAATGACAATAAAATCCACATCTCTGAAATCCAAAAGCATTCCATGCAGAAAAAAACAAAAACAAAAAAGAACAATGTGGTTCTTTATAGGATATCAAAAAAAAAGCTAAAATAAGGAGAGGAGGGGGCGAATTTTTTTTACAAACAGGTAAGGAAAACCCCTCACATCTACAGGTGACCTGATGTTGGGATGTGGAATGCATGTCCACGTGTAAATCATCTTAAAACACGTTTTATTATTTTTTTAAAAGACAGTAAAAGTAGATCGTTGGGGCTCTGTGGTCACAAGAGGGAGTCCTCCACATGCCACTAGTCTTTAATACAAAAGCCCGCTTAATAATATCCTGGGTGGTACTGCTGACTCCATGGCTTCTGGTTCCAGAACTAAAGATAAAGAAAAAGGGGCCTGGTTATTTATCATAAATATTTTAAAATAATCATATTTTAAGTTGTTCTGTTGATTCATTTTGAATTTACTATAAAATAATCCACTGGTAAGGCTCTCAGAGTAAAGCTGCCCTTATAACAAGTACGCGGTTAAAAAAAAACAAACAAACAAAAAAACAACACCCCAACTTACCCCCTGCTGCCAGCTCTGATTGAAGGCTTGGGCTTTATTCATGCCAAAGTTCCCATTCCTGTTGCCATATCCTCCACGGTTCTGCTGGTTTCCTCCACGTCCACGGAATTTCTATTTATATATATATAAAAAAATAAAAAAAAAACTTTGATGCATTAGTGTATTTATTTTTTGGTTAACATGCAATGTGATGCTATCGTTTTAAATTCTAAAAAAAAACAAATCTCTGTACGTTAGTCATACGTACCGGGTTGAAATTGCCCCTGCTGGGTCCACCACCATGACCACCACCACGATTCATGTTTCCCCTGTGCATTGGCTTGCCACGGTTCATAGCACCGCCTCTGTTCGACATGTTCCCCATGCCACCTCGAGAAGGAGGTCCCCTAGGCACCATGTTCCTGTTTGGAGGTCCTCCACCACCTCGGCCAAAACCGCCACGATTTGGGAAGCCGCCTCTAAAGGCAGGAGGTGGCAGAGCACCTCTGGGTGGCCTACCATAGCCTCCACGGGGACCAGGCACTAAAAAAAAAAAAAAAATCCAAATAAAAATCAGATTTTACACCGAAAAGAAAACAAGGGTTTTTTTTTTAGCGAAGAGTACACGAGTACACACTCAATAGAACGGTGATAGAAACGCAATTGCCCAGCAGAAGTCGGCATCCAATGCGCTGAATGCTTTTTATTTAAAATGTTACTGACTCGAATGCTTGCATTACTACTGATTTAGCATCAAATGTTTCAACAGTCTAAAGTGGATTTCCTTTGTGTCTTTGTGCCAAAGAAAAATACAAGTGTGGTCAGTTAAAGCAAATGGAACATGGTGTAGGTGAATACTTTTGCAGACAAGGTAGAAATCAAGCACTCGCAAACCTTATTCCGATTTTCCAGTTGATGCTACTTGGAGATTTAATATCTTGCTAATTAAAATGTTTTTTTTTACACAGATTTAAGCTGTCTTGAATGACCACAGGAATGTCCTTAATCACAAGTTTGCAACTAAATTCAACTAAGTGTCTTAAATGTCCAGTGGGCGACAAGTCAATCACAAACCAAGAGAAGAAATGTATGCATGGTAGAAATTGATGTCCTTACTCCCTCTGAAATTGCCACGGTTCTGGAAAGATCCTCTGCCCCCTCGTGGACCGGGGCCACCTCCCCTGTTAAACTGGCCTTTGCCCCCTCGGCTACGAGCTCCACCTTTCTTGGGTGTGCCTTGGTTTGGCTTCTTTTCTGGAGGCAGGGAACTCTTGCTCTCCTCTTTGTATTGCTCCAAAAGCTTGGTGGCTTCTTCCTTCTGAAGCTCTAGATAGGTGACCTCTGAGAAGCAGTCACCCACTTCTGGCAATGTGTATATGCCTGAAAAAGAGAAGTGGTAAACTCAACTCACACTGGGCTATAACGGCATTTAAAGAGGCACAAACGAAGGACAGCATTTGCCACGAAGGACAATTATGACAATATTACTCTAATTAGAAACACGCGGGTATAAAACCACTATATTGAGTCACAGTGCGTGGATTGGTGTTTACAGGATGTCGATTGGCCACAAAAAACTTTAGGTGTTGCACTTGAGCCACAAAGAAAGAAAACAAATATAACAAACAAATTATGGCCTTACTATTATAAGGTAACCCTTTTTTCAAGTCAAGATCTTTTAGTACTATGGAAATCAAGCTGTATAGCTGTGACTGGACACAGAAATGGAAACCAGGAAGGTGTTCATTGCCATAATTTATCAGCCTGTTGTAGAACAATGAGAAGCATTACATATTACCTACTATTTTTACAAAGTAAAACTGCACAGGTTTATAGTAAATGTTATTTATTTCCTTCTTTAAGCCTGTTATTAGTAGTAATAATAAACCAACTGTTTAGAACTGTTAATTAAATCTATAGTAACTTCTTTGCAGCAAACAGCCCTCGTATCTGAAAGTGCACACAGCTAAACAAAAGCTCACCCTTCATCTTTAACACGGCGTGCTCAGGAACGTCTTTGCCGTCTGTTTCAGCTTTTTTCTGCGTGCGCTCCTTGTAGGCCTCATCTGTGGGCAAGACGACAACAGCTTTGCGCTGGAAGCCAGCAAACAAGCACATCTTCCTCCGCTGGGCAGCAGCTGAAACGTTGGTCTTAAGGAAAAAGAAATAAATAAATAAGCCGGATGGGAAAAACTAAAATCGGTCTCATCATATGGGCACAAACTGTTTACCTGATCCAGAATATAATTCCTCTTCTTGCGGGCTGCGATCTCAATGAACTTGCCGAGGAAGAGAGGTGCGCTCTGGGAGATGGCAGTGAGCTTCGTGGTGTCCTTGTTCTGTCGTTTCAAACTGTTTATCTGCAAATGGAAAGTGATGTTTAACAGTATACATCGGTCAGTTAAAGTATAAAAATAAAAGGTTATAATTGTTCAAACGCAAGAAAGAATAAAATGCTCACCATCATCTTTTCCACAATAGTGTTAGTTCCCAGAATCGTGTATTTTCCAGGGTTCTCCTCGACATGCTTCATCACCCACGTAGTTTTCCCTGATCCAGGGAGGCCAACCATCACAATGACCTAGACAATTAGATTGGGGGGAAAAAAATTGAAAATAAAATCCCACACACCATGAAAACAAGTAAATAAAAGGAAACTCAAACTGAGGTTTTGAAGGTACCTCACAGTCTTTCTTGGTCTCAGGCCCTTTGGGTCCACGAACACGTTCCTCAACTGGGATTTGTTGCATGAAAGTAAAGCCTTCTGTCTGAGGAAAATACGGAGTCTCCTTCTGTCCAAAATTAAATTCCACAGCACAGTTGTGGCAGAGAACATGGGGGAAGAGGGCACGGCCAGCCAGAGCCTCCTTATCGACTTTGAACGCCACACCGAGATCCTTCCCGTTCTTAGAGTACGATATTTCGACTTCATCGCCGTCGAAATTCTGTGTGGAAAAGAAGAACAAAAAAATTGAGTGCATACTGAATAAATAATTTTTTTTTAAAAACAAGACTTGACACTTGAGAGAAATCGTACAATGCAGCAGCCAACAACATCGTTTTCGTCGAAAGCCTCGCCGTAGTCTTCGGTCACACAATTTGACGTCTTCTTGCCCTTGATAGCGAAAGAGTATGAATGCTCCTCCTCACCTGGTGAGAAACAGACCCACCCAGTCAGATAATAATAATAAAGGAGGTAGTATATGCTGAAACACAGCATACAAAGAATCACACTTCAGATAACAAAATCACAAACAGATACCAGCTCCTGCAATTGCTGTCAAGTCTGATCTTTAAATGTATCAGAAAGTGTACCGCCTACACTTTTTTATTTTTAATGGTGATTGTTTCACTCTTGAATTCTAATTAAGACTAACAAGAAAATAACTTCAGTTTACCGGAGAGCACATGTAGGTTTGTAAACTTTTTTATAACACATACAGATCAGTGCAGTCGGTTTACTTACCAAGCAGCAAACTGCCATTAGCCAGAGACCAACCCATCTGCACATCATGGACATCCATGTTCTTACTCTTCACATGCTTCACAGGGATCTTCTCAATAATCTGCAGGTGTCACAATTACAAGTTATTCAGATGCCTAACGTACACTATGCATAGATTAAATGTGTGCGGTGTAAATGCACAGTCCCCACCTTCATTTCGAGGCAGACTTTGCCTTTGTTCACGCCGTAGGAAGCTCGCCCCCCTGCCCAAAGGTAGGCAAAGCTCTCCATTGTGAGTGAAGTGGCGCTGTAGCGATCTCTGGATACTTTGAAGTGCAAGTCGCAGTTGTCTACACAAACAAAGGGATCACTGAGGTGCACTCGACTACACGTGGGTTTCAGGTATACATCACAAAATGAACGATGCTCAAATGCTTACATAGGGGAGCATAACTTACATGGGTCAAGACACACCAGCGTATCATCAAACTCCTCATCCTCTTCCTCCAGAGGTGGCAGGGGAGATTTAGCCCTGAAAAAGATGAGGCACGACCATTAAACCCAAAAGACCCAATGGCTAACCAACCCTGACTGGAGTTCATAACTTGACTAAAGGACTGTCTCAGGCAGTAATATTTAATAATCTTAAAAAAAAAGGACACAAGCTTGGTTTTACATGAAAGTAGCTTCATGGGCCAATCAGACAGCAAAAGGACTTAAAAGAAAATCATGCTGCTCTTTGTTGTGACAGGTTGAAAATTAACGTTATAACCCTGGATCACAAGAGACATAAGTTACAATGATGCTAAATTATTAAAAGGCCCTCCAGTAACTTCATATCCCCAAGCTGTGTCTCATGAAAGTCATTGTGAGCCAAATACGTACTCAGGACTCATAAAAGGAGGGTCTAAAACTAATTGATTTGAAGAAAGAAAGGGTACTGAATTGAAAAAAAAAAAAGGTTACATTCTAATTTGTCACATACAAACATACTCACCCGTCTACCAAGCCAAAAAAAAAAAAAAAAAAAAATGAAACCAAACTGTCTTACCTTCCAAAAAAAAAAAAAAAACGAAACCAGAATACACTAAGGAATACGAATACCAGGAAATACTAAGACAGGGAACGCAAGAGAAAACTGACATCCAGAGAAACAAACAAACAAAACAAAAAAAAACTAAACAGACTTGTCTCCTGCAAGAGAACATGAAGTCAGAAGAGCTAGATGTGCACTGCATGCAAGCCACGAAGAATGAACGCTGGAACACTGCTACAACATAAAAAACCCATCCTGCTCTTTATCTCCTGTATGTGGTTCGTTACCAGAACACCTCAATCGCCACAAAGCCATGCATTCGGCTACATGACCCGCTGAAATGTGGACTAAACGCCCCTCGTCTCTTAGAGCCAATGTGGTGCTTTCACAAACCATATGTGCGTACAACAAATGGCCTTGCCAAACATTATGAGGAACAGTGACATGGTTTTCAAACTTAAATCCAAATAAATATTTGCAAAAAGGTCATTTCTGCAGTCTTTAGATAGTTTACACAAAAGCACTGCAAGGTAAGGTTTTATTACCCCCATTCAAATGATTTATATTTTATGAAAGAGGGTGTTTTCACTTTTTTTATATTATTATTAAAAAGGTAAGGCATTGGCTCTTAAAGCCAATACATATTAAAAGTGGCACTTCGGGGATAATGAAGGCCATTACTCCCATCCTTACCGGCTGTATTTGCTTTCTTCAATAAATTCAAAGTAGCCCCTTCCATGTTCCTCTCGGCGTCTCTTAACACCCTTCTTATTCTTCTGATCAGCACTGATGTCTTTGTCCGCATCTCCTTTGAAAATAAAACAAACAGTGATGAAATAGGTGTGTTGGACCCTGGTTAAGGGTGGCCCACACATCCAGGAGCTCTCCGAGGCTCTCCTTCGCACACGCTTTAAGTATTCACTGATGGGTTGGAAGAAAATAAATCAATAAATAAAGGAAAAAAATCAATTAAAGAATGATGTGTTCTCATGCTCTAGGTAATAGCAAAATGATCAGCCCATTCGGATGGAATGAACCGGGCGAGAAGGTTAGACTTTACATTACAAAACAGAAGACGAGGTATTATTTTAGTTATACTTCACGTCTTTTGTCCCCACCCAGACCCCAAACAAATATATGGAGAATACACATATGGAGAAAACAGACCTGCAAAAAGGATCATGTCATGACCAGTTACTTACATGCTGATCATTGTGTGTTATAACAGAGCCACAACAGAGACCTGACTCTCATTCACTGAACAAACCCTGATCATTAACAGATTTTGAAATATAGAAAACTAACCACTATATACACACACACACACATACATATAAATAAACATACAAGATCGAGTCTATACTATACTCCTGCAGAAACACACATCCTGCCTATCTTTGTTCGCTTAAAGGTCGTCTATGAATAACAAAATGGCGAAAATAATCATACAGCTCTCTCACAGAGCAGTATCTAAAACTCATTTTCCTCCCTGGTGCCTAAAGAATTTAGTTTATGGTAACGTGCGAAAAAAAAGAAGAAGAAAAAAAAAAAAACACACGCACAATAGCGTTCATTAGACAAAGAACAAGAGCCAAATGAACGCCTGCGACACCATTCACTTCAGCCATTGTCCCAGGGGTTCGGCTAATCACTAAGCTAGCAAAGGAAAGAAGAAAAGCCCTAGCGGTATCCGAGTTAACCTTACAGCTTAACTGGATTAAAAATACGCACAATAAAACGTTTCCGAATAGAAAGAACGATAAAATCGAACAAAAACAAAAATGAGCCGCTTATCGCACGCTGATTCCGGACCGAGTACTGGCGGTAAGGCGAGCGCATTGCCCGGCAGCGGGATTGAACGCATGTCGCCGAAACTCACCCTCAGTCGTCTGCGGCTCTTGCTCACCATCTTCTTCGTCGATTTTCTCGGCGGCTGCGGCGGCGTCTTCATCCTCCTCCTCCTCCTCCTCTTCATCCTCATCGAACGCTTTGTCCATCTCAATCCCGGCGTCTCCATCTTCGTCCTCCTCCTCCTCTTCCTGACCCGCTTCATCTCCTTCTTCCTCTTCGTCGGCCATTTCGTCGTCCTGCCCAAGGTCCTCGTCGCACTTGTCCTGAGCGCTCACCGGCGGGGCAGCGCCGCCGCCTCCATTTTGCTCCTCGGCCTCCATGTTCTCGCCCGCGGGCTCTTCGTCCTCCTCCAGCTCTTCGCCCATGCACTCCTGCTCAAGCGCTGCGGCTTGGCCCTCGTCGCCAGTTTCCTCCTCTTCGTCCTCCGCGTCGAGCGCCGCGTCTCCCTCTTGGGCCTCGGCGTCGAGCGCGGCCTGTAGCCGGTCCATGAGCTCGGCCTTCAAGCCCTTGTCCGACAGCTGACGCTTCTTCAGCTCGTCCTTTAGCTCGTTCACTTTCAGTTTCTTCACGTTAATGGTACTCATTTTCGCTGTTGCTTTAGTAGGGGAACTGAAAGAAATGTACTTATTCGAATAAAAGAAAAAATGTCCCCCTTCGCGTCTCAGAAAACCAATTCGTGTGAAGCTACAGCGCCGAGCCGCGTTTCTGCTCTACCGCGCCGGCGGTCGTAAAAATCCGCTCCCGCTTTGGTGCTGAGGGGCGGGGCCTCCGTCACAAACACGCCCAATATTACGTCACCTCCCGCCATGAGGCCTGGAACAGCGGTTGCAGCGCTGCGCTCGTGCACGCGGAATTGAACGTGTGATTTATTCATGAGAGAATGAAACGTAACTGTTATACATTATACACGTAGTAAATAAATAAATAATTATATATATATATATATATATATATACACACACACACACATATTACAGTGTTGTGAAAAAGTGATTTCTTGTTTTTTTTGCATGTTTGTCACACATTAATGTTTCAGATAATCAAACTAATTTAAATATTAGTAAAAGATAACACAAGTGAACACAACAAGCAATCTTTAGGTGAAGGTTTTTATTATTAAGGATGAACAAAATCCAAAACTACATGGCTCTGTGTGAAAAAGTGTTTGCCTACTGTTAAAACTGTGGTTTGTCACACCTGAGTTTAACTTCTCCAGCCACACCCAGGCCTGATTACTGCCACACCGGTTTACAATCAAGAAATCTCTTAAATAGGACCTGCCTGACAAAGTAAAGTAGACCAAAAGATCCTCAAAAGCTA
>MU551654.1:703932-801936 GCA_024362625.1 Silurus asotus
TAAAATATAATAATCATAAAATTATAAATCTATTATCATATCGATTTTTTACTTTTAGACAGAATTTTAGGTGCAACAAATCTTTTGTTATTTCTTTCTCTTATTACAATGATTTCCCACCATATATTAGCTCCAATTGAAAGATCCCAGACCCAGTTTTCTAATGATTTTCTCAATTACATTTCTGTGCACTTGATATGAATGTGAACAGACATCAGTAAGAGCCATTATCTCCAGGGTATGACGCAATCCAGCATGCATTTCGTTATAGCATGTCACTTTTCTTTCATTTTATGTGCGTACTGATGATAGCCAGGGCTCATGTGTGTGTGTGTGTGTGTGTGTGTGTGTGTGTGTGTGTGTGTGTGTGTGTGTGTGTGTGTGTGTGATTCACAGCCTCTCTAACCAGTCTCAATTAGAAACCAAGAAATTTGGCTGCGTGCCTTCTATAGTTAATGGCAAGGCTGTGCTTCGCCTTTAGTGATTTATTCCTGTCATACACTAGCCAGTCAAAAATAAGGACATGATCGATATCTTGCTAATATTTAATGACTTGTGGAATATTCATCCTCTCACAGTGGAGGGCGATAAATCACAACCAACCCGGAAAGCTTTCTATAGTAATAATGCTTCAGTGCAGCACTTGCCCCTGTATTTGCTGATAAAGGGGTGGACAGGGGGCTCAGCTGAAAAAAGGGCATGTATGTGTAACTAAATCTCCCCCCTCCATTGGAGAAGCTAAGTGCAAAGTGGGAGCAGACAGAGAACTGAGGGATGGAAAGGCGAGCAGAGGGAGTATCAGTATTATGATGATACAGAAACCTCGACACATCAATTCCACCATCTTCTCCCAAATGAGTCACAGGATCCCTCTCAGCAGTAATTGGCATTACAACATGGCATTATTTTCCTTGTTCCAAAAAGCATGCAGTGGGCTCCTGTTTCACAGTGATGAAAAAAAAAAAACCATTGATGAGGGCATGAAGACTAAACCTTATCCTATGCAATGTTTCTTGAATGTGAGTGATCCATCATTAAGAACAATCCAATCTGAGATCTGATCTAGAGAGACAGGCAACAGGCTGATTTCTGAAAGGCAAAAGAGTTAAGTGAAATGAAATGAAGTCCAGAGCTTTAATAGTCTCTGAGGAATGAAAGAGGATCTGATCTAGAGTGATCTTCTAACAAGGGGGTGGCTAGTAAACAGCAACCTGCGACATTTTTATTGTTAGAATAAAACCACAGTCTACTTCAACTCAAATGAGGATGTTGCCGATTTTCTGCCTGTATAGCTATAAAGAATGAAAGAATAATTGGGAATGATTTATTACATTCATTATTATTATCCTCATCATCACCCTCATCCTCATTTTATTTATTAAATTTTTTTTTTTATCACATTTTCCTCCAATTTGGTCATTTGCCAATTCCTACCCACTTCCTTCTAACCACCAACAAGGAGGGTAAGGGCTATTACATGCTCCCTGTAAGACGTGTAGAGCCAAGCCAACTCCAACTGCTACATCACAGGGAAGCGTAACACAGTCTTTGTGAGCTCACAAACTTCGTTATTGGCTAGCGTTACTCTGATTGACAGGGGAGGAATTAGTGTTCCTCCCAAAAGAAAACATAGATATTGAATAGACATTTGGTGCCACCCAGATGGGGATGGTGTTCCTATTTGAGTGTAGTTTCTCTCAAGATTTCTTATTAATGTCTTCTCAGGGAGTTTTTGCTGTGCAACATTCACCACTGGCTCACTCATTAGGTACAAACTTACAATTATAAGGAACAAACTTATACATTCTTTTATTACAACTTTATCTCTGTAAAGCTGCTTTTGAGTCAATGTTCATTGATTAAAGCGCTCTACAAATAAAAATTTGACTAGCGGAATTCCGCACCAGGGTTGGGGTTAGCTCTGCTTTTGCAGGCGTTACCCCCACATTGAAGGTATTAATGTTAGAGCTAGATGCTTAGCCACAGACCCTCAATTAGCAATGAAAATGTTGTGGGATTGACATGGCAACATTGTTTCTCACACAAATACAGGATTCATGGTTGAAATGTGAACAGTGTGAAAGGTGAAACGATAACCCAGGATTCTGTTTAGCATGACCAAGGGTTAACTATATAAATGTAAATAGCAATAATATACTGTAATTTAGTTGTAAACTTTGAACTTGTATAACTATTTTTGTGGAAATTGAGATATCTGAGATGTGTAGATGAACATGATTTCATTTCTCGGTTTCATCCTTTAATTCTTTATGTTCATTTATCAGTAAAACAATATTTGGTATACATGAAGATAGCAGGGTTAATCTTTGCTACTGAATGAGTAAGATTTCATTATATACAATCTCCTAGCTTAGAAAAGAACAATGCTTTCCCTTTGGCTGTGAGAAATGCAGTGAGGTTCACTACAACCACTACAACACGTTCTGTGATAAGCAGGTCTGAGAAAAGGTGTGAGCTCCAACTGGTTTCACACAACTCTCCCAGCCAAACACTTATTTATTCACACACCTTTACCAGGCAACCTTAGTGGATGCAGAGAGAAACAGTGTGCTGGAAAGTGACTGCTGTGGCTTGTTTCATTCATAGTGGCCTTACTGTTGACTTTTCGAATGGATGTATAAATTGGCCATGGGTCTTTTGACAGTGCCTTTGGCAGCCATATTTCACTTCAGTTCAGCATCCATGACCTCATCTAACTATATGAATCAGCTCATGCTCTTTTGCCTCAGCTCCTCTGAATGGAAAACTACAAACAGACTGTAAAATAAAATAAAAAATAGATAAGATAAAATAAGATAAGATAAGATAAGATAAGATAAGATAAGATAAGATAAGATAAGATAAGATATACCTTTTTTCATCCCACAGTTGGGAAATGTGTGTTATAGCAGCAAAGAAAACGAAATGTGCAAATATATAAAAAAAGTTGTGACATAATACAAGTATATACATTACAGTGTATAAATACAAAAGAAAAAGATCACCAAAACGTAGTTACACTTTCAAACATATTGCACATATGTAATATTGCATGGTTTAAAATTAGTATTATTGTACATTTGTTGCATACCTTTCTTTTTCACTGTTATTTTTGCACAGTTAAAAACACAATAACAGTGTATATTTTGGTGACTGGTTCACTGGTTCACAGCTCTGATTGTAAAGTCTAATAGCAGCAGGGAGAAAAGACCTTCTGTATCGCTCCTTTAGACACTTAGGATGTAACAGTCTGTCACTGAAGGAGCCCTCAGAGATGAAACTGTTTCATACAGAGGGTGGGAGTCATTCTCCATTAATGATAGTTTAGCTACTATTCTCCTTTCTCCCACCTCCTGTACATTGTCCAGGGGAATCCCCAGGACTGAGCTTTCCTTCCTGATCAGCTTGTCCAGTCTCTTCCTGTCTGCAGTAGAGATGATGCTGCACCAGCAGACCACACCATAGAAGTTCAAAAATGCTTATATGCTAAAGTATTCCGACATCGTGAAAACACAAAAAATCATTTAATTTAAATAATGTAAGAATTATAGAACAAAATTAACTTATATACACTGGCGATCAAAATTAGAGAACAATTTATAAACAATTCTGAAATAATGTCATCTTCACTGCTCAATAGTTGAAGGAGTTTTTATCCTGTCTATATCATGCTACCAGAACACTTTTTCCACAAAATAACTAAGGCATTTAAAAAAAAAAACATTAATTTCCAGAAAACACACTGATCAAAATTAGAGAACACTTTCAGATACCTCCTACCTAGTTATTGGTGTTAATCTGGTACCTGGTGCTAATTTCCTTGATTATTTGTCAACCCCTATTTAACTGGCAGCCTAACTTCCAGTTTCACTGACTCTGGAAGATGGTGGGCCGTTCTAAAGTGACTGAAAGCCTCCAGCAGCAGGTTGTCCAGATGAAGGCCAAAGGGACGACCTTATCAAGTTGGTCATTCCAAATTTGTGATTTCAAGAATATTGAATCTTTACAACATCACAAACTCATTCAAGGCCGCCAAGAAGGCTGGTCGTCCACGGAAGACAAATACAAGAGAGGACAGGATACTGCGGAGGATCTCAATGGGCAATCCTTTCCACACTGCAGCTGGAATTGCTCACCAGTTCAGCACTGAACAGGGTAAGGATCTGTCTCATCATACAGTGTCTCGACGTTTAAGAGCATTTGGACTGAAAGCCCACTCTGCAGTGACCAAACCTCTCATTAGCAGAAAGAATCAAAAGGCTAGACTAAGCTTTGCTGAGGAGCATGTTGTGTAGACAGAGAAGAACTGGTCCAAAGTTCACTTCAGTGATGAAACAAGTTTAATTTATTTGGGTCCGATGGGAAACATTATGTATGGCGACAAACTGGAGAAAGACTGAACCCAAAGTGTGTAAAGTGGAGGAGGAAGAGTCATGGTTTGGGGCATGTTTTCTGCAGCAGGAGTTGGGCCTCTTATACAGCTACATGGCAGATTGAATGCAAATGTTTATCAGAACCAGTGTTGTGCTTGTTACTAAAAAATAGTAACTAGTTACAGTTACTTGTTACTTCATTCAGAAAGTAACTCCGTTACTTTGTTGATTACTTACACCAAAAAGTAATGCGTTATTGTTAAAAGTAACCTTCTTTAATGTTCCCATTAATGCCCTTTTATGCGTTATGGTCTACAAACACAAAACTGACTTAAACACAAACTAATTTTTAAACACTATTTTGTTAAAGTCAGACCAACACAAACTGAATATATCACAAGGATTTCTGAAATAAATAACAAAACAAGCTGAATAATATATTCACAATCAAAAACTAAAGTGGCTTCTGCTGTTGTGTTGAGCTCTTAAAAATGTTCCTTTCACAGCTTAAGTATGAAAACTATCAACAATGTAGAACAGAACACCAGGTTAGCTTCTAGCTACTAGCTCCTCGGGCATGGAGGTCCTGGAGGAGCTTCAACAGATTGGAGTTGCTGTTTATCGCAGTAGATACGAGCTTCGAACCAGAAAGACACAACTTACATTTGACTTAAAAGTTTTTGTCTTTATACTCAACTAAAGTGAAATAATGAGCATATTTCCATTTTGAGAATCTCGTCTTGCTCTCGCCTCGACTCACCATTACTGCCGCACAGACCTGAATAAACAGAGACACGCCCACAGTGCGTCTTCTTTGTGTTTACCCACCAATCCTACAATGCGTCTCTGCTGTAAGCAAGTTAGGCTTTAGTCTACACTTCAGCCGAAATTCATTCATTTAAAAAAGTAACGGGTAACGCACCATACGGTAACGGTAACGGAGTTACTTTATTTTTTTTAAGTAACGCGTTACAGTATTAGTTACGCGTTACTGCCCAACACTGATCAGAACCTTCTTCAACAACATATGGTTCCTTCCCTGCGTTCATCACCCAATTAGCCTGCAGTGTTCATGCAGGACAACGCTCCATGTCACACAGCAAAACAGGTAAAGCAGTTCCTTGAAACTGAAAACATTGAAATAATGACATGGCCTGCCCAGAGCCTGATCTCAACCCAATAGAGAACCTCTGGAAAATCATTGGCGACAAAGTTATGGCCAAGAAACCCACTACAGTCACCGAACTGTGGAGGAGACTGGAAGAAGAGTGGACCAAAATCACACCAGAGCAGTGTGAGAGACGTGTGCTGAAGTCATTAAGCGCAGAGGCCTGTACACTACACACTAATTGCTGAATGTTGTAACCTTCAGAAAATTGCTACAGTCATTGTTGTTCTCTAATTTTGATCAGTGTGTTTTCTGCAAAATATTGTTTTTTTTTTTTAAATGCCTTAGTATTTTGTGGAAAAGGTGTTCTGTAGCATGGTATAGACAGGACAAAAACTCCTTCAACTGTTGAGCAGTGATGACGACATTATTTCAGAATTGTTCAATTGTTTATAAATTGTTCTCTAATTTTGATTGCCAGTGTATAAATCTGTGAATTTATCCCTAAAGTCAGGGGTGCCTGTGGCAAGAAAAACTGAGTAAAAAATGCGTAATGTTATTTCCTGTAGGTTTCTCAGGATGGTATGAAGAAGAAAAAAGACGATGAGTCCACAGTTCTGTGCCGCTTCAGTGGTCCTCTGACGTTCAACACTTCCAAAGTTGCCGCAATGCTACCTGCTGGAACTTCTTCAGCTTTCTCGTTCATAGTCAGGTAACGCGAGAGTTTTTAGCACAAAGATAGAGACAGAAAATCTTAAATAAATGAATAAATAACACTGTTTATCTCTTCATCATGGCACCTGTTAGTGGGTGGATATATTTTTAAAAAGCAGGTAAACATTTTGTCCTTAAAGTTGATGTTATAAGGTGGACAAATTGTGATGTCCAGACGACTGAGTCAAAGCATCTCCAAAATTGCAGCTCTTGTGGGATGTTCCTGGTCTGCAGTGGTCAAAAGTGCTCCCAGGAAGGCACAGTGGTGAACTGGTGGCAGGGTCATGGGCAGCCGAGATTCATTGATTCATGTGGGGAATTAAAGCTAACATCTTCCAAAAAACGAGCTCCTGTAGCTTAAATTGCTGAAGAAGTTCATGCTTGACAGGGTTAGAACTGTTTTGGCAGCAAAAGGGGACCAACACAATATCAGGCAGGTGGTCATGTTATGCCTGATTTGTGGTTATAATGTTATGCCTGGTGGGTGTATAGAGGTCACTGAAAATATATTCGAATTACTAATTAACTAATAAAAGACTGTAGAAAGATTATTACTCGTAATCTTACATTCCAGTGCTCATGTTAGTTCTCACTCTTTAGTCTTCTGTATTGTTTAAAAACTATGATCACACTCTTGATATCACCCAAATGAGGATGGGTTCCCCTTTTGAGTCTGGTTCCTCTCAAGGTTTCTTGCTCATAACATCTAAGGGAGTTTATCCTTGCTACAGTCGCCATGTCTGCTCATCAGGGATAAATACACACTATTCACCTTAACTGTTGATTTCTGTAAAGCTGCTTTGAGACAATGTCTGTTGTGAGATGCGCTATAGAAATAAACTTGACTTGACTTGACTAATTATAAATGTTGTTAAAGCCTTTATAAATACGATTTTGCATTGTTTCAATGAAACGTAAAGGACTGCTGAAAGTCAACTCACAAATACACAGTATTCACGTATCGATGTTTCTGAATAACACCAAACCACATGTCCCTAGGGCAGTCCAGAAGTTGCACTTGACCTCAAAAAGGAGGAAGCAGTGCTCTGAAAAGGACTGCTATCCCACCAACTTCTATGGCCTTCTCCAGAAGGACCCTCCTCCTGCACCATTAAACCTTTTACAGACTCACAGCAAGAGCCGCGAATTACCCGAGATGCCAAAGGTACCACTGCCTTATTTCTTTCGTCTTAACTTAATCAATATACTAAAGTCGATGTGAATTAAAACGCATGGAACGACTTAATTAATATTTAATCTCTATATCATCTTCTAAATATGTTGCATTTCAGTCTTGTTCACACCCACCAACCCCTTAAACCTTTTAATGTTATTTTCACTTCTTTGTGCCGGATCCCAAGCGTAGGAAAATCAATTAAATTTAATTGAAGCGTATTGCAGCTTTCCCATCTCACAGCTCACACTGCTGGAGAATCTTCTTGAGTTTCACAGTAGACAGCTCTCACAGTAGCACCTGCTGGTGAACAGGCACTTAGCCCGCCTGCACCAAGAAAATCTGCCCGAGTAAATGGACGTTTTAAATAATTCATCCCTCATAAATGCAATTTAAAAGGACACAGTAGACTTGGAGATATCACCAGTCAGTGAAGAAGCACATTCCATATTAGACTCAAGTTCAGCAAGCTAGCGATTGAATCAGGCAGGTCTTCTCAGGGCTTCAGTATTGACTAATACATTTTTATCATCATGTAGCTACTCGGGAGATCAGAAACATTACCTCAGTTAAAAATCTGGTAAACCTTTTTTTTTATGTCTCGCAGACCAAAAAAATGGCCTGCTCCGTAAACCCCCAAAATCAAGGCCATGCACAGACATTTTGAGGGACAGTGGCCGAATCAAAAAAGAAGGGTCACTAAGGGGGTGGGTCTTTGTTTGAATTAAGGGGGGGACCAGGACCCCCCATAAGGCATTATGTACCCCCCATGACAAATAAAAAATAGGCCTATTTTATTAGACCAAGATTATTTTATTAAACAATAAATGAATTACACAACAACTGGCGACCCCCTATAAGTCATGACTCAATTAACGCACTGGGGTGGGTTTTTGTTAATACAAATTATTCATTTGCTACAAATATATAATTAGAAAGAGAAGACAGCACACTAATAATTTCAGACTTTATTGCAGATGTTTTGATAGAACTACACATTGCTGATAATTACAAAAATGATTTACTATTTTACATTTTGATATTTGTCTATTCCTTTTACAGCAAAACCTTTTTTATTTGGTATTATGGAATATGAAATATCTTTATAACCTCATTGTTCATGATTTGCAATTACACAATAATTTTAAGAATGTGGATATTGTGTTTAAATTACTAATTCGGTGAATTGGGTGGGAAAACACAGAGCGGATTAGCAGAGTCGGTGGATCTTTAGCGGAGCTGTAACACGACACTTTGACCCATGGGGTGGGTGGTGGTGAGTGAGTGTTTGGTAAGAGGGGCAGCTCAGCCAATGAGGGCAGAGGGGGAGTGTAACCCCTGTGCATGGCCGTGCCCAAATAAATACAATGGTTGGTGGATTTGCCACAATCAGCACAAATATATGTGTATATATGTATATGTATATATTATAGGACATATATATTGCATGTCACCCTGAACTGAACTAAAACTAAAACAGTAACTGGGTGAAAGAGAGCGCCATAGAGTACAGCAAGTGGAGACTGTGGCAAGTGGCAACAATCTTTTAAGGCTCTGATGCTTTGTGGGAGAAAAGAGAATACTCATTTGTGTAAATGATTATTGATGTTAATATAAAAATCATAATAAGACCTCCTAGGAAGTTAACATTTACAGTATAATAGAACTATATACACATACTCTAGCTTTTATGCTATATGGAATTACACACACTCATATTTATCCATGAAAGTGCATTAAACTTTATAACTCTCTTTAGGATGCTTTATGAATAGCTAAACTTGTGTTTATGGCATTATACTGTATATAGACCATTATGAGAAGATGTACAGTAGGGTCCAGCATATAAAAATGTATTAGCATGTAGTAGCTAGTATTAGCATTTTGCATTGTTATTCATAGACACACAATACAGATGATTTTTAAAAATGTTTTCTAATGTTTTCAGGTCAGAGTAATGCTGAGACTCAATCCGATTCCGACAGCAGGCACGCCTCATTCCCAAGCCCTTAAAGTGGACCTACATAAAAAACAGGTCACAGTGTTAGAGCCTGTCACACAAAACACACAACGATCGGCAGCAGGCGCTACTTTCATGCCGAAGACTTTCTCATTCGATGCTACTTTTGGTCCTGAGTCATCCCAGGTACTAATCACACCTTTACTGTGAAGTCTCTACGATCATCATGCTCTTAATTCCCACTCCTATATTTACATATATATAACTTTTACGTTTATTATTAGTAGCTTTTTCTAATTCTAATTTTTTAATTCTGTCATGATGCCATGCTGTAACACAGTTGCCAGCAAAGCACTTTCAATTAATGTATACTGGAATATATTTACACAGAATCCTGTAATGCTTTTTACAGTATATTACAGATTGTTGGGCAGTAAAATCCTTATAAATAAAATTATAGTGTACTATAAAATCTAATACAGCTAATAACTTAAATCAGCAAAATATATTTAGTACTATACACCAACCAGGCAAACTTTATGTCCACTGATCAGGAATAACATTATCACCACCTGCCTAATATTGTGTTGGTTCCCCATTTGCTGCTAAAACACTCAACTTATCGAGCATTAACATCATGAACTTCTTAATACAGTACATTTCCTCATGTAGCAGATGCAGGATACAACTAAGATGAAGGTTAAGACTTTTGCTCAGAGCTGACTGTGCAGACTTTGCTTTCCCATTGAACACACACACTCCTAATCTGTGTCAGACCTGAGCCACCATAATGCACCAATTCAAGCATATCACTAACTTAAATCAGGAAAATATATTTAGTACTATACACCAACCAGGCAAACTTTATGTCCACTGATCAGGAATAACATTATCACCACCTGCCTAATATTGTGTTGGTTCCCCATTTGCTGCTAAAACACTCGACTCATCGAGCATTAACATCATGAACTTCTTCAGCAATTTGAGCTACAGGAGCTCGTTTGTTGTATAGGAATACACGGACCAGCATTCCCTCCCCAATTACATCCTTTAGCCTCAGCTGCCCATGACTCCTTTGCCAGTTCACCACTGTTCTGTCCTTGGACCACTTTTCATAGACCACTAAAGACCATCACAATTCGTCAAACTCAAATCCTTACGCTCGCCCATTTTTCCTACTTCTATGACGACAACTTTGAGGACAAAATGTTTACTTGCTGCCTATTAAATATATTCCACCCACTAACAGGTGCCATGATGAAGAGATAATCAGTGTATTTACTCACCGGTCATAATGTTATAACGTCATAATGTTTTGCCTGATAGGTGTATCACTCCCTGCCCTTATTGAGAGTATTAATCTTTTTATTATTATTATTATTATTATTATTATTACTACTACTACTACTTCTACTTCTACTACTACTAAGAAATAGTAGTAGTAGTGGTAGTAGTAGTAGTAGTAGTAGTATTATTTTCCGTTATTTTGTATTTTGATGTATTACGATTGTCTGAGTAGTTTGTCTGGTGATAGTGGCTGCTGCTGTCGGGAACAGAAATAGAGTTGTAGAGGGTGGCAGCGAACGTTGTCCATGCTGGATTAAAAGTGTTTTATCATCATGAAAAGGTCAAAGCCATCTGAGGCTCAGTATTGTAAAAAGAAAAAAAAGGGTTTGATAAAAAGAAGAGTTTTTTAAATCGTTTTATGGCTGGTTGAGAATTATTTGTATGATGTGGGGGTGGGGCATTTGGTGGGAGGGCGGAGTCATGGGGAGATTACGATTGGATCTCACATAGGTTGCCAAAAAGGCTAGAAATGGATCACATGGCCACACAGCAACAATGAAAACGTTAATTGTTTTTTTACAATTTTATTTCTATTTTATTGACGTTAATAGTGTTTTATAAAAACAATCCAACACAAAAAAGACCACTTAAAAAGGCTCCTTATTTTCTTCACTTGTTCAGTCACTTTTTTTTACCTATTAATTTTCATTATATATGTAATATTAAAATGAATAATTAAATCACTTAATATGTATACCAGTAATATAATATGCACTTTATTGCATGTGACAAAACCCCAGCACATAACAAGCCCCCCCCATCTTGCATTAAAAGGTTGGACCACTGGTTTACAGTACAATTCAATAAATTAATTATACGGTATTTAACTGTGTTTAAAGGTTTTATTTTTTTAAGAAATAAAAATAAAAATACTTGTTAAGGTGCTTAGACAAATGTATAATTAAGATTAATAACCTGTAGCTACGAGATAATTAAATAAATACATAAATACTAAAATGTCAAACTGTCTTTAAGGATTTTAGTATTTATGTATTTATTTCTCCTTCTCCTAATCTGAATTATAAAAACACCCTGAATTATTTTGTGCAAACTACATTAACCTATTTAATCCTTTCACTAGGCTAAGGTCTGTGAGAAGAGTTTGTGTGAGGTTCTCCAGTCTGTTGTTGCTGGAGCAGATGGCTGTGTTCTAAACTTCGGACAAACCAAAGTGGGTAGGTGCAAACGTGTATAGTGCGTTAAAATCTGCGGCTGAAAGCCTCTAGGTTAGTGTAGTATAAAAGAATTGCACATTTCTCTGGCTTGCATCAAAATGTCTGATCTTTGACCCGTTTCATTTTCCCACTTATAGCTCAATGAATCAATTATACATCACAGGAAAGAACAGTGTAATATTTTAGGCTATCGTGTAGCACTTACTTTGATAGCACATACTGTAGAGGCCGAGATTCAACTCTGAAAATAATCCTGGTGGTGATTCGGAGCACGGCTTAATGGATGCGCGTTAATGCTGTCCTCTCTCTAGTGAGGTCTCGGTATTGGAGGTCATAGTGGCCTTTCCACTTAGAGGGTTATTAATAGTTATCCAGTGAAAATCATGAAAACAATTCTTCCTTGCTGCCACCTTGGAGAATTGCATCACTAGCTATTAACTAATTGAATTTGCAGCCTATCTGTCATGATTCCTGGCACAGAAACAAAAGCTATAAATCTTTTAAAGTGGATTGTGGTTAGCTACGGCTAATAGCAGCGTGCGATTTTTATTGAACCTGACATCCCAGGAACATATTTTAGACCGTACGTGAATTGCAGTGACACAGCTGCGACACGCATTCTGTTTTTCTTTTGTTTGTTCCTTTGACTCTCTTTGTTGCTTACAGGAACATCTTACACTATGCTTGGGCGCGATGACAGTGCACCGAACCTAGGGATCATCCCTTGTGCCATTTCTTGGCTTTTCAAGCTCATTAAGAAGAAGAAAGACAAGACATGGGCAAACATCACAGTGTCTGTGTCAGCTGTGGAGGTGTGCGTGGAGACTGAGGTCATCAGGGATTTGCTGTCTGGTGTCGAGGCTGGAGAACACACCCATAAACCAAATGTTTACCTCCAGGAAGATCCTGTTTGTGGAATACAGGTTAGGTTTAAAACTCAGATATGTCAAAGTGCAGGGAAAAGATTATTAAGAAATAGCATATGGTGGACCAGCAACAAATGATCATGCATTATTCATGTCATATGTAAATATTTATAAGGAAGCAAAAAAGACATGTTGAATAAATTAAATCATCATTAATAATCATAATCCAGACGTAATCAAAATTTCATGTCAAAATTTCCTTTTAGCTTCACAACAACAGGCTAGTAAGTGCTCCAACAGCTGAAAGAGCTGCCTGCCTATTGGATGCAGCCCTAGCGTCTCGTAACACAGCCACGGCAGGGTGCAAAGGGACGTTTCATCATCACTGCCATATGTTCTACACTCTTCATGTCTGCCAAAAACACATAGAGAGCAGTCCTACATCTGGGAGTAAGTAGCATTGATTATAGTTTCTCAGGTTTCAGATTTTTTTCCGGTACTGATAGCAATGTTCACGTTCTGTGAAGGAAATGTAATAAATGCATATATAGTTCATATTGTGTCCTCCACTAATATTGGCACTTTATTAATATGAAAAATATGAGCAAAGATGGCTGTGAAAATAGTTTACATCATTGCTTAAATATTATTTAAAATGTTAATCTTTTGTTTAAAAAATGTGCAAAATTTTGATCTTATGGCTGTCAAACACAGCCCAGTTAAAAAAAAAATAATGTTATTAATGCAGTTTGAATTTCTGTTTGGCTATTTTATTACAAATATATATAAATAAATATAAATGAGGCGAAATTAAAGCCTTTAACACAACGCACATTTATTCACAAAGTGATATCCATACTTAGATATACAGTTGTGTTCAAAATTATTCAACCCCCACTGAAATTGATTGTTTTGGTCGGTTTGACATTGATTATGATCATTCAGTCATCCTGCTTACAATTAAATCAAAGAGGCACGTGTAGGTCAGACAAATATAACATAACATTTATAATGAAATAACCACAAATGTCTTTTCTGAGCTCACATCATTATCAGTTTTATTCAACCCCCAAGTGACATTCAATCTTAGTACTTAGTACAACATCCTTTTACAGTTATAACAGCTTTTAAACGTGAAGCATAGCTTGACACAAGTGTCTTGCAGCGATCTACGGGTATCTTCGCCCATTCATCATGGGCAAAAGCCTCCAGTTCAGTCACATTCTTAGGCTTGCCCACTGCAACTGCTTTTTTTAAGTCCCACCAGAGGTTATCAATCGGATTTAAGTCTGGTGACTGCGATGGCCACTTCAAAATGTTCCAGCCTTTAATCTGCAACCATGCTCTAGTGGACTTGAAGGTATGCTGGGGATCATTGTCCTGTTGAAAGGTCCAACGTCTTCCAAGCCTCAGGTTTGTGATGGACTGCATCACATTGTCATCCAATATCTCCTGGTACCGAAGAGAATTCATGGTACCTTGCACACGCTGAAGCTTCCCAGTACCCGCAGAAGCAAAACAGCCCCAAAGCATGATTGACCCCCCGCCATGCTTCACAGTAGGCAAGGTGTTCTTTTCTTCATAGGCCTTGTTCTTCCTCCTCCAAACATAGCGTTGATCCATGGGCCCAAACAGTTCTAATTTTGTTTCATCAGTCCACAGAACACTATCCCAAAACTTCTGTGGTTTGTCCACATGACTTTTGGCATACTGCAGTCGACTCTTCTTATTCTTTGGGGACAGCAAGGGGGTGCGCCTGGGAGTTCTGGCATGGAGGCCTTCATTACGCAGGGTGCGCCGTATTGTCTGAGCAGAAACTTCAGTACCCACATCTGACAAATCTTTTCTCAGTTCCTCAGCAGTCACACGGGGACTTTTCTCCACTCTACGCTTCAGGTAGCGCACAGCAGTCGAAGTCAGCATCTTCTTTCTGCCACGACCAGGTAGCGTTTCAACAGTGCCCTTTGCCTTGAATTTGCGAATGATGCTTCCTATGGTGTCTCTTGGTATGTTTAACATCTTTGCAATCTTCTTATAGCCATTGCCCTTCCTGTGAAGAGTAATCACCTGTTCTCTTGTCTTCCTGGACCATTCTCTTGACCTCACCATGTTTGTAACCACACCAGTAAATGTCTAGAAGGAGCTGAGTATCACAGTCATTTTAAAGCTGCCTAATTGGTGCTTATTAGGCTTTATTGCTGCTCCCTGATATCCACAGGTGTTTTCAATACCTGATTGAAAACACTTCATTAAACCTCTGTTCTTCAGAGTGGTAGTCTTTAAGGGGTTGAATAATTATGTCAATGAAGAATTCACAAAAGAAACATTTACTACTGTATTACAAAACTAATTGATGTCATTTTAGTTGCATATGGTTCTTAAAGAAGTCCTTGTTGGATTTCATTCTGAATACAATTACAAATTTACACTAAATTCCATAAAACCATTTACAGCATTGGGGGTTGAATAATTTTGAACACAACTGTAAAAAAATAATAAAAAATCGCTAAACGTTTGTTTTAATGATGCGCCGAGTCTCAACTCAAGCACCAAAATCTGCCATGATGCACACATCCGGCAATTAACCCGCCCATGTGGAAACATAGCAAAAGTTCTATTTGTTTTCCTGATTATTTACATAATTTAAAACACCATAATTACTTGCTAAAACATTTGCAAAAATATTTTGTTTTCATGCCCTATGTTGAGTTTGGTTTCCCTAATAATAAACATAACTTTGAATTTGTCAATGCCCATGTTAATTAGTGTATTAAAAACTTAAAAAGCATTAATTTAAGGTGCATATTAAAATGAGAGATAAAAATCTAATGTGTTGAAAGCCAAGTAAAAGTCATATGAGGAGCTGTATGGGAAAAGGATTTGTACCGTTTGGCCAGGCAGAGGAATCGTGCTGGGAAGGATATGCTACAAGTTAGAGCAATAAAGGGTGGAGATAGAAATGTGTTGACTAATGAGGAGAATGTGTTGGATAGATAGAAAATGGAGGAAGTATTTTGAGCAGCTGGTGAATGAGAAAAATAAGAGAGAGAGAAGGTTGGATGATGTAGAGATGGTGAAGCAGGAAGTGGATAGAATTATTTAGGAGAAAGTGAGAGCAGCGATTAAGAGGATGATGATTGCAATATTTGCTATAAGAATGTTGATGGAGTAGTATAGAGAAGGTCAGAAGGAGTTGCATTGTGTATTTGTGTATTTGGAGAAAGCATACAACAAGGTGCATATAGAGGAGTTGTGGTATTGTATGAGGAAGTCAGGTGTGGAAGAGAAGTATGTGAGGGTGGTGCAGGACATGTATGCAGTAGGAACAACAGACTAGTTCTAAGGTGTAGCTTGACTGCATCAAGGATCGGCTCTGAGCCCTTTCCTGTGGTGGTGGACAGGTTGACGGACGAGGTCAGACAGGAGTCTCCCCGGACTATGATGTTTGCGGATAATATTGTTATTTTTGGTGAAAGTATGGAGCAGGTTGAGAAGTGCCTGGGGAGGTGGAGGTACACGCAGGAGAGAAGTGGAATGAAAGCTAGTAGGAGTAAGACAGAGTACATGTGTGTGAACGAGAGGGAGGGCAGTGAGTGGTGCAGTTGCAGGGAGAAGATTTGGACAAAGTGGAGGAGTTTAGGTAGTGAAGAAAAGAGAAAATGGGAGAAGCCGAAAGAAGAAGAAGATATGCACAGGGAGGGCAGTATTTATGATAGATGTATTTCAAATATAAAATAGGATTTTGTAATTTGCATTCGAAAGTTTTGGTGCAAATGGCGTAATATTTATATCAAAATACTTTAGTTTTTGTGTATTTTTGTCTTTTTGAAATACTGTAAAATACTCTGTAAGAAGTCTACATGATGACATCATAAAAATGCGGCGTCTGATTGGTGCCTACTCAGTAGTTTGCCCAGACTTGATGTGAACAGAAAATGTATTCACATGGAAGAAAGTGGTAAAGGTAAGAGACGCACAGGCTGCCAGCTTTCAAATAGGATTGCAGTAATTAATAAATCATTACTTTTGATAAATTGATAAATCACTAATTGAAGTAGCTGGTTAGTATGATCTTGATTTTGCATACCATTGCATAATGACTGCCTGTTACATAATATATTATTATATTTATGATTACCAATCAAATAATTCATTAGAAACTATTTGCTATGAACACAGCTACCATCAGTCATCTTCTGATGAATGACTTGTTTGTCATTGAGTCGGTGTTGCTGATGAAACGTAGCCCTTCGTTACCAAATACCAAGTAACTAAATTAGCATACAATTATGGGTCATTTGCAAACTGTTTAACATTAAACTGTTGGTTACTTTAAAACTGATCTCTTATCTGGTTGCATAAGTCAGATTTATATTGCATTAATCAGCCAGAGAAAAGCTATTGCTATTAAACATAGTTTACTTAATCAACTGAGTCAGTGTAATGGTCAAGCATTGATCAAATTAATTTGGAAGGTTTTTGCGAAGAAATTTCATGCTCCCTTGTAAAAGTATTTTTAGTATTTTTTAAATACAAAAATACAAAACAAATGGGTAAAATGGTTAAGTACAAGGATTTGAGCGAATGAGGAACGGTGGTGAACCGGCAGAATGGTCCTGGGCGACCAAACCTCATTAATGCACGTCCAACAGACGAGCTCCTGTAGCTGAAGAAGTTAATGCTGTTAATGTTTGACAGGTCGGGACTGTTTTGGTAGCAAAAGGGGGGGACACATACAATATAAGGCAATTGGTCATAATATTATGCCTGATTGGTGGCCATAAAGTTATGCCTGCTCAGTGTACTTCAAATATATTTTTCTTATATGAATACAAATAATGACAATTATACAAATAATTGTGCAGTCGGTTTTCGCAAGTGTTTGATGTCCATGAGAGCAGAGAGAGCAGCCATCTGAGTGTTGTGTCGCTTAAAAATCCTCAGTGTCTGTGGAACAAAGCAAGCTGAGCCTGATTGACTTAGGAAGCTGTTCCAGTGAGATGACTAAGACCAACATCGAAGTCTGTCTTCTGGACCTGGGCAGTGTTATCATGGCCAAGCTCAATGGGCACAAACATGTCCCTAACAAGTATGCTAATAAAATATTTAAAAGTAAAATCAAATGCATGTATGAAAAATCATGATAAATTCAATAAACACTGTTTTTTTTTAAATAGGGGAAGCAAACTGGCAATGCTCATGCAAGAGTCACTTGGAAATGTCAACTGCCACACGACGATTGTAGCCCATATCTCTACTGCTCATGAAGACCTTTCCGAAACCCTGTGCACCATTCAGATTGTCTCTCGCATTCGAAGATTACAAAGGATCAGGGTATGTTTTTAACTTTTATTTGATTTAAAAGCAAGCAGTTATTGCGTATTATAATTTTTGCATGGCTTTTAAACCAACAAAACAATATTGATTAACTTTTTTCCCATAATTTTTTTCAGAAACAAGCCTGCAACTCACCTGGAACAAGAAGCTTGGGCAAAGAAAAAAAAGCGAACAACTCTTCTAAACTGAGAGCATTTCGTTTTGCCGGCTCATTAGAACATAATTTGTCTTTGCCCCAGCTCTTTGATGATCTTGAAGACTACTCTGAGAGTGATAAGTCCTGTGACACTGTGTTCTGTGTAGATCCGAAAGGTGTCGTCCACAATAAAGAGGCCAGAGGGAATCAAGAGTTTGTACCAATAATTCCATCTTTGCAAAGGAACAAGGCCAATTTAAAAAGCTCATTCTCTATAAGACACTATGATTTCTTACAGTCGATTCAAAAGTCCAAAGAGCTAAAAAAACTTCCTGCTCAGCAATATTCTAGTGCCCCTGACTTGGAGAGTTTTAAATGCAACACCTTTGCGGAACTACAGAATCGACTGGGATGCATTAACGAAAGCGAGATGGTCAGTTCGCAGCCTGCGAACGCTGTTGTTAAATCGGAACTCCTCTCAAGCAGAGTTGTGAAGATGCCAGCTGAAAAACCAGACATTCAACAATTTTCATGTAAAAATCAGACTAATGAGAAGGAACAAGGACAACCTACTAGGAGAGATGCCTTCAGTAAGGACGTTAAGGAAGTACCTTGTGAATATTCTTTTCAAGAGAACATCCTTCCACCCAAATTGCACATGGCTAGTAACTACATACAATGTGAACGAGACACTGAATACCAAAGTCTTCCTAAAACAATAGACACAACTCCTTCTGTACCTTTGCCAGTGGAAGGGCTACCATCTGATAAGTCAACATTGCCCACAAAGATTCGGATACCCCCTGTGGGTAAAAGCTCCTCCTCTTTGTCTGCTGTCCTAGGGCCCCAGATTTCTTTCCCTATTACTCGGTGTGAAGTTATTCCACAGTTCCCCACAGACAGCCAAGGAGAGAAAGCAACAATTACTGTAACAGTTCAGCAGCCACTCGATTTGAACGGACATGATGAACTTATATATTCGGTTGTTAAGGAAGTCGAGGTCAGTGGCCCAGTTAACATGGGCAAGGCTGCAAAAATAGCAAATATGGCTGACCTTGATTCTCTTAAAAACTTGCCACTAGGGTCTCAGCCTGTAAAGATCATAGGTAGTGTTGGAAAGGAAGAACCTGCCTCTAAATCTGTACCTGAAATTCAGACTTTAGGTTCAAGTGGAAATACATCAGCAGATTTATCTGCAGGCAAGACCAGTTCTATGGGTCCAAACTGTATCGTCAATGCAAAGAGTGACAACAACCCCCCTCAACTCGATGTTAGATCAAAAGAATTCCCATCTAAATCTTTTACAGAGGCAGACAAAATTGATTTTGGGTCCATTTCCCAATATGAGACATCAAGGTTCAGGGAGCATGCATTTGAGATTTCAGCAGAGCAAGAAAATGCTGATAGAGAGTGTAACCAAAGTAGTGGGCAGCTTTGTGGGGAGCTCAAAGACAAGGCTTTGTTAACAAATCAACGAATATTAGACAACATTCAGATTAAACCAGCAGAAAATCTAGCCTCTAGTTACTCAACATATGACACTAGCAGCCTTACAAAAGCTTGGCTCGATACTGAAAAACAGCATACTTGTAAGGACACCTTTTATCCCAGTACAAGCTGCAAAAGTGAGACTTCATATGGCTCACAAGCAAAAAGTAATGCTGCTGAACCAAGTCTCAAAGAATGGGGAAAATATAGCAAACCAATTCCTTCAGTGCCAAAATCAGATAACAGTCCCAGTAAGAAAAACAGAAAAAATGTGCAACCTACTATGACCCAGACAACGTCAGAGAATTACCTCAAAATGACCAACCCCAAATCACCAATTGATGAGAGCACTAAGCTCTTTAGTGCAAAACTGGAGCAGCTAACAAACAGAAGCCGTTCTTTAAGTAGAACAAATGTTGAGTGCATTGCTGTACAGCCTTTCGAGCGTAGCAACAGCATGTTCACTCAGGGTTCTACAAGAAGTATGGAAGGCAACTGTACCCCACCAAAAGTCAACAGACATCTCGAAAATTGCCAGGATATGGGGTCTAAAGGAAATCTGGAAAGACAATATGCATCATCTCATGCCAACAACACTGCCTGTCCTGGTCTGCGAACAGTTTTTGAAGCAGACCTCCTCTCCTTGTCCAACCATAGTCTTAGGAGAGTTCCAAGGTTTTTCCCACTTTATGATGTTGATGAAAGTGACACCGGTGACCCTTGTAAGATTAGTAACTCCAAGGTTTTGTCTGGCCCAGCAGTTCAGAAGTTGTCTGGAACAGCCAGTAATTTATGTGGATCACCAAAATCCAGCAGACGCTCAATAAACCGAAGCTCAAGTCTGTCTCCTGATGGATTTTCCAGAAAACAGATTTCATGGTCTTCACAATCTTTGACCCGAAAACAGACGAAAGCTTCAAACTCATCCAAATATCCAAACAAACTACTTAATGGACGGGTTGAGGTTCTTAGAGCAAGTGAGGACTCCCTCTCTAGCTTGAGCCAAGGTAGCTCGGATATCGACGATCTTGAGGAGTCAAAAAGAAAGATTAAACTGTTAAGCCATACCTTGCCTTCCCCGTACAGCAGGATTACAGCTCCACGTCAACCAAACCACTGCAGTGGCCATGCCAGTGATAATACAAGTGTTCTAAGTGGGGAGCTTCCTCCAGCCATGTGTAAGACGGCACTGCTGTACAATCGCAACAGTGTGGTCAGCAGTGGTTATGAAAGCCTGAAGAGGGACAGCGAAACCACATACAGCAGTACGTCAATACATGACTCAATCAGTGACCAGAGCTGCTTTAACAGTACTCTGAAGAGTAGCAGAGGTTCTAAGAAAAGAAGCAACACAGGTAAGTCATTGTCCAGGCAAAATATTTATGTGGTTATTTATTTTTTTATTCTAATTTTTGCTAGTTCTTGATTATTTAGCAATGATATTTCTGTTTACAGGATCCCATCAAAGACATCCATCACAGGATACCCTGTCATCTTTCAGGTCTGCAAGTGGGTCCAAAATACGCTGGGTAGATTGTGGTGACTCCGATGCTTATGAAATAAAAATTTATGAGATCGACAACGTGGACAGTTTGCAGAGGAGAGGAAAGGCTGGAAAAAAGGTAATATTTAAATATACTGTAAATATATAAAGTTTGGTGGATCTGCTCACAATCCTCCCTAGTTTCTATATTATAATACTGGCCCCTTTACCACTAGCCTGGACCGTAATAACAACTTTGCTGTATGAGCACATTTGAATATCAGTTCAAATTTGTCATACACTTCATGGTCTTGGCTGTGGATAATGGGACTTTATTTTGGACATGTTGTCAGAGTGTTGTCTGCTTCAGTGCCAAGCTGAAATTCCTAGAGCATCGACAACAAAGGATTGCAGAGATGAGGGCCAAGTACAACACCCTAAAGAGAGAGCTGGAACAAGCCAAACAGCATCTAATGGTAGATCCGAAGAAATGGACCAGTGAATGTAAGTGATCCAAATAATTTTGTGATGTTTCGATTGGTTCATTGGTCAGTTTGGCCTGATTCTTAAAGATAATTTCTTTCAATTAACATTATGATATATACCTAGAGAGAAAATCCATCTACATATAGAATATTGAATATAAATTATTGGTCACTTTGTAAATAATAAAAGTATAGCACATCTACTACTACTAATATATAAATAAATCAGTTGTTAAAAACGATGCATTGTGATACAAATGCCAACTTGTTGCACATTGTTTTACTTTTATGCCAATGCACTGATGCAAATCATTTAATCTTACCATCCCTTCATATTAAAGAGTGAATCTAAGGTTAATAAAATGCAAATATTTATTGTTATTAAATATTATAACAGCTTGTCATGGATTTTATTTTCAAAAAGTTTTGTAAGATTTTCAACAAGTAATTCATTTCTACTCTGATCTTCACAGTTAGCCTCTGGCAGACATTCGAAGTAGATTCTTTAGAGCACTTAGAAGCCCTTGAGCTGGTGACACAGCGTCTGGAGTTCCAAGTATTCCGCTGCAAGGCGCATGTCATGATGGTAACCAGTTTTGATGCTTCACCAAAGCGAAGACAAAGGAAGAAGTACCGGCCACCTGTCGAATATAAGGGATTTATAGGTATATAGGTATACAGCATCCCCAGAGTGTACGTTAATTTGACCTTTTTCTTTTAATCATTTAAAAAAATGCAGAGAGACATCGCTGCATTGTTGCCACCAGGTGGGAAATACACTTCCTTCCATGTATGTGCAAGCATTCATGGGGCTTCCTGGAATAATGTATGATGTAGTACTTGCAAAAAATACCTGTCATACAGCCATCGTTCCCTGGAAACCTCTCTTGTATGCAACTAGCATACTATTTTAACTCTCTTAAGCACAACAATGTCATGAAAGGAAAGGTGCTTTGCAATTGCCATAACACTCATACCAATGAAAGTGGCAAAGATAACCTTGTAAAACCTTGGGAAAAAGTCACTAAGTCACCAGTGTATACTTTGCTGGAGCAGTAACTCACCATGTCTTGTAAACAAAGTGACCCAAGCAAAACAGAGAGTAGGCCATTTTAACTCATTATGTGATCATTAGCATAAAGGCCTCTAAGTCCCCCTAGAGACTCCAAAGTGATGGTATCCATTGTGGTATGATGCCACATATTGATTGCTTTAGCATAGACGGGAATTTCTGCCCTCCTGATGTAAAGCCAGGCTCTTGGCAGTTGGGCTGGAGCCAAACAATGAGGTAAATGTTTATTTGAATCAGAAAAGCTCCTACCTAATAGCATAAAAAACCTGTTTGCTTGCATTTATCAGTGTGTCGTGGACTGCTTGGTCACAGTCCTTAGTTGGTGAATAATAAAAGTGCCAAGCCCACATACAAATGGCAAATGTTCTACTCAGGGAGAAAAATGCCAGGATGTTCTGACCAGTAGTGAGAGATGTAGTGAATATCAAGGTCTTGCTGACCACCTCATGGACAAAAACAGGATCCTATGCCAGCAGATCATAAGTTTTTTTCTTTAGAGAATATGAATCTGCAATGGTTATCTTAGTGAGGAGTACCACCTATAGTTTTCCAACCATTTCCTAGCTGTTTCCTAACCCTTCTGCAGACACAACTCTCCTGGACAGTGTACCTGCTGCATTATTGTTCAGACTTGACAGATAAGATAAAGATGTGGGAGAATATGTATACTGTATATGAACCCACCTGAAAATATCCCTTTCAAGCAGATGAGAAACATTTTACCGTGTGCTATCCTGCTGGCTGGTAAAGCTGACATCAAATCTTTGTCTGAGTATATCAATGTGTGGAAACCTCTCACAAGCATTAAGAAGTCATTCCAAATTACTTAATGTGATTTGACCTTACACTAAGGGGCTAAATATCCATTATTTGGCACCACACCACTTCCCATTCTGCAACAAAGGCATCTTTAGCAATTATCTTTCACCAAATGGCTTTTTTGAAAGCATACTCTAAACCAAGGCACCGTTCTTATAATTGCCATTGAGCTTCCAAAGAATAAAAAAACCTTGGAGGACAGGTCACCTGTGGTTCAGACTGTAGCTGCATATTGTGTACATATGGTTCAATGTGTCTAAAGGGAATAGAAGACAAACAAACAAACAAACAAACAAAAAGATGGCTGTATAAAGAATTTCTTAATTGCAAATATTGCATCATGAGTATGTGACTCTACAGAATGTCTCATGCACAAGCAGGCATCCATGAGTTTTGTACCACTCCTTGTTGTTAGGTGGGGTAGAATAGAAACACAACCAAGTTTACAACAACATCGTACCTGCCTCTAAAGCAAGGGCTTCCAAACTCACAATTTGCAAATAGGGTTTTCGAGAAAAACCTATTATCTCCTGTTTTGAATGATTCACTTTGTTATGCTATTTAAGATTAATTTTGAATTTTGACAATTTGAATTGTATGGGGAGTCGCATTCAATCAAGCCTCATTGAAATAATTAGGGTACATGTTATGTTAGTCGTCTTCACTATCCTGATATGCAGCACTGTTGTACTACAGCAATAAAAATGGACAGATTTTCCTGCCCATCTACCTCTGCTAAACAAACCACCACACACTTTTGAAGACTAAATAGTTTTCCTAACTCAGTACTTTTACCAAAGCTTTGAACCTACTGAAATGTCTGTTTAGTGCACTATTCTTCTAGATTTTCTAGATTTTTGATTATACGGTCAGAGTTTTTGATTTGAGCTGTAGATCATGGCAACAGTCACAACGACAGTGGAAAGGAACACAGAGCTTCTCATTGTGATTAAAATCGCTGTGCATGAAAACGCTAAACAGTTTTACCTTCATGTGCATGCACAGTCATAAGTCCTCTGGTTCACATTGGGCCATATAACACCATCATCACCCCGGCATGGATTATTTCCAACTATAATAACAAAAATTAACCCTACAATGGTAAGTCAGTACAAGGAATACTCTTCTGTTTTTATGATACATGTATGCATTTACTAACATAATCATGTTCAAATGTTACTGTAGTCCTACTGTAAAACTGGAAGATTGGTAAAAGCTTTTTCTGTTACAGAAAATTCAACCCCCTTCACCCCTACCCGAAATGTTTGGAAACCTGGCTCTAAAGCACTACTAATGTATGTAGCTAATACACACGGTTGCTGGTCTTGTTGAAACACAAATGGCCATTTTGGCAACAGCTAACGCTTGGCTACAGGTCAAGGCAACATATTGGAGAGCAGAGATACAAATGACCTTGGCAGATGGAGGTCTTACATCCAGTTGGCCGAAAAAACCAAATGCCTTTGCTCCTAATTTGCTTCCTGAAATGTGCGAGCAAGATTCCAATTCCATCATGTTGACAATTTCTCTTCATATATCACATATTTTTTTTTATAAATCTACTTTGTAGAAATGTTTTTGTATTGTAATTTAAATGTTTTCCAATGTGTCGTGTTAGCTTGTGCATATTTATTTAAAATGGTCTAATTTGCATATACAGTTAATCTGTATTAAATATGGGAACTGGACTGGACCAAAGTTTTCACTCAACATATATTTAGCGCCTTATACTGTATGTCTGGCACTTTTTTCTGTATTTAAACCTGCTCGTTTGCTTACTACATACAGTGTTCATTTGTCTAGTTCTTAAGTCATTGTCTTTTGCAACTTTGCTGTGAAAATGATTTTTTCATAATAAACTGGAACGCCATCTCACATTGTGTAATATTTTGCAAATATATTACAATGTCGTTGTAAACTCTAATATGCAACGTGACTCATCTAAAAAGCCTGTTTTCCTGTCAGGAAGAATATGGCTCAAATAAGATAAAACAGGAAAAGCTGCTCTAGGTTTGTAGCCATAAACTGAGTAAGACCTCAGAATTCCTTTTATCCAGGGCAGTGTTTTTGTCTCTTTCTGCTCCAGTTACATTCGACCGGATTTAACAGATTTATCGTCTCTCTAAGATATGAATGCACTGTAGACATATGTACAATCTACAAACACTTTCTCTCATTATACTTCTTATTATTATTATTTTGTCAATCACTACAGCGGATTATCCGTCTCCATACCCCCCTGTCCTCTACATCTGCCTCTTTTAACCCAACTACCTGCATGTCTTCCCTCACCACATCTATAAACCTCCTCCTTGGCCTTCCTCTTTTCCTCCTTCCTGGCAACTCTATCCTCAGAATTCTTCTACCGATATACCCCATGTCCCTCCTCTGTACATGTCCAAACCATTTTAATCTCACCTCCTTTACCTTGTCTCAAAAACGTCCTACATGCTCTATCCCTCTGATAAACGAATTTCTAATACTGTCTATCCTCGTCACTCCCAACAAAAACCTTCAGCTCTGCTACCTCCAGCTCCACCTCCTGTTTTTTGGTCAATGCCACTCTCTGTAAACCATACAACATCGCAGGTCTCACCACAGTCCTATAAACTTTCCCTTTCACTCTTGCAGATACTCTTCTATCACAAATCACTTCTGTCACTCTTCTTCACCCACTCCACCCTGCCTGCACTCTTCTTCACTTCTTTTTATTACTTTGCACTGTTGACCCCAGGTACCTAAACTCCTCCACCTTCTCCACCTCTTCTCCCTGCATCCGCACCACTCCACTGCCCCCTCTCTCATTCACACTCATGTACTCTGTCTTACTCCTACTGACTTTCATTCCCTTTCTTTCCAGCGTATACCTCTACCTCTCCAGGCTCTTCTCCACCTGCTCCCTTTTTCTCACCCATATCACAATATCATCAATACCATCATAGTCCACAGAGACTCCTGTCTAACCTTGTCTGTCAATATGTCCATCACAACTGCAAACAGGAAAGGGCTCAGAGTCGATCCTTGATGCAGTCCAACCTCCACCTTGAACCAGTCTGTCGTTTCTACTGCACACTTTACTGCTGTCACACTGTCCTCATACATGTTCTGCACCACCCTCATATACTTCTCTAAAACACCTGACTTATAATACTCATATAATACCACAACTCCTCTCTTGGCACCCTGTCGTATGCTTTTTCTAAATCCACAAACACACAATGCAGCTCCTTCTGACATTCTCTATACTTCTCCATCAACATTCTCAAAAGCGTCTGTGGTGCTCTTCCTCGGCATGAAACAATACTGTTGTTCACAGATTCCTGTATTCCCCTGTAGTTACTGCAGGTTTGCACATCTCCCTTATTCTTAATACTTTCTCTCATTATACAATGTTCCTTTATTTATTACCTACTTACCTACCTACCTACCTACCTACCTACCTACCTACCTACCTACTCACTCACTCACTCAATCCAAAGCCTGATACTATAATTGTTCAGATTAATTTATTTTCTCATTAAACTACACTCAGTACCCCATAATTCCAAAGTAAAAACAAAATTCTAGAAATGTCTGCAAATGTTTTTAAATGAAAAACGTTAAGTAGCACATGTTCATACTGTACGTATTCAGACTCCTTGCGACAACACTTGAAACTAAGCTAAACTAGCTGCCTTCCATTTCTCTTGATCGTTGCTGAGATGTTTCAACACCTTAACTGGAGTCTACCTGTGGTAAATGAAATCAATTGGGCATGATTTGGAAGAGACACACCTCTCTATAGGGCTTATATAAGACTTAGAAGACAGGACTGTTGCATGGCACAGATTTGGGGGAAAAAATAGCTGCGGCACTAAAGATATTGGGTACTGGGTGTATAATAATTAGAAAAAAAAAACAATCGGAATAATTGTTATATCAAGCTGCAAAATCACACTGAATACTTATATTACATTATTTACATTTTAGAAGAAGAGATAGATGGTTGGTCATCTGTGCAAATGAGCTGTATATATTTTAAACATGTAAGAAGATTACATTGAACTAGTACATATTGCATAAAAAAATCTCGATCACTTTAGGGATGACAAATGTTTGAGCAGAATGTGCAACCCTAAGAATAAAAGCTTTAAAACTGCCTCCAACCTTCAAAGTTACATGCTCAGTACTTTTATTCTCTATACCACCAAATAGTCTATAAATTGTTATATTACAGTATGGTAATACTGATAAAAATATTTCATGTAGGGCAGTCTCAGACAGAAGCTGCAAAAAAAGGAGCAGCTTGAAAGAAAACTTGCAAACAAAAACCAAAGAACAACCACAAAATGTGTCCAAAACCAGGCACAGGTCAGAAGATATGCAAACTAGGCAAGGCAAGTTGAACAGTTAAGTAAAAATCTGAAACCAAAGGCAACTGTTGGTAACTGTTATTTAAAACTTCGTAACACAGAGTGTCTACTTCACAAGGATTGTGTGTCAAGCAGTGTGTTTATGTGCCAGGTGTGTGATTGAGCACAGGTGTGCACAGTAAGTATCTGGGGGATTGGGATCAGGAAAAATGTATGTCATGGGAGTGTGTGGCAGCCATCTTTAAAACCCCTGGTGATTCTCTTGTTTACTGAAGTCACTGCTGAATTCAGATCTAACAACAGGGTCTACATAGTGTGTGATTCACATTATAGGCTCATTTAGTTGTATTAATGACAAGGTTCCAATATTAAGGTTTTTATATTTCATTAACAGAAGAAACATCTAAAAAAGACTAAAAGACTAGTAAAGTTTAACATTAAAGTAAAAAAAAAACAAAAAAACTGTATATCAAGAACAGTATGTTATTATATGTTTTTTAAACCTGTAATGATAAACTTTACTAGAAGTATGTTTTATTAGTACAAATGCTGTGAAATAAGTAAATCTTGGCACATCAACAGTCAGCAAGTCTAGCTTTTGTTGATCGTTTTTATGCCAGAAATATCCTTAAAATATTCTTCAAATTGGAAAGAAACCTATTAAAGTGGAAACATAATCAGACCTTAAACTTAATTGAATTCATTACATAATCTAATCAGTCCATCAGGTGGTTACGATGATAATTCCTTATAAATCCTACAAACATCCTACAAACGTTCTTAACCGGAATCTCTGATGGACGCATGGGTGAAGGGACAATTACTCTGGATTTAATTATGTATAATGCATTAATACTGCAAGCTGTTAAAAGAGAGCATGTGTTTTTTTTTCTTTTGAATAATTCAATTTTGACTCAGATACAATGCTACACTTCACGAACCAAATGCTTAGTCAAATGCACGTAGACCGTTCAGGCATAACATCATGACATGATAACATTATAAATGGTGAAGTGAATAACACTGATTATTTCTTCTTCATCACCTGTTAGTGGGTGGGATATATTCGGCAGCAAGTGAACAGTTGATGTGTTAGAAGCAGGGAAAATGTAAGGATTTGAGGGTGAATGTAAGGATTTGAGCAAAGGAAATTGTGATGTTTAGACAACTGGGTCAGAGTATCTCCAAAACTGCAGGTCTTGTTGGATGTTCCTGGTCTGCAGTGGTCAGAATCTATCAAAAGTGCTCCAAGGAAGGAACAGTGATGAACCGGCGACAGGGTCATGGGGACAGACGAGTTACTGTAGCTCACTCTGCTGAAGAAATCCTACATAATATATGAACATGGTTGAATACATGCATCTGAAACCATACAATTTGTTATTTTGAAAAATAAACACAGACTTGAACAAGAATGTGGTTTCTTTTTTTCCCCACAACTGTATTAAATGCACATGTTGTTCCAAATAAATAAAGTAGTCTACATGTAGTCTACAAAATTGTCTTCTAAACCTAATTGATTTGTAAGAATGGTTGATTTGGAGGCTATATATGGTTATAAGCAAGTCTGGTTTCTATTACAGTAACCCTAACTCCAGCCTCTAAACAATAATCTATGAAAATATCATTGGACAATCAGGAGAAAAAACAATAATCCTGCAAACCTGCTTATATTTTTCATCAGCTACAATTTTGTGTTGTACTGTTTGGGCTTTGGTTTGCATAACCCTAAAGCAAGCCATAGTCTATTGTTTTATTGCATTCAATTCAATTTTTATAAAATGTCATTTGTATAGCACTTTTAATAGTGGACATTGTCTTAAAACAGATTTATATAAATAAATAGACTATGGATGTACATTTGAATGATATACACCACCTGTCCCATAAACCTATTGTATTGTTATCAGAAGAACCAAGTTTGGGATCTGTATGTGCTCTAGTTTTTGTAACATGTTACACAGATATTATATTTCTATTGAATGGATTATTAAAAGAATATTAACCCACTTTGCTTGAAACATTTATATCCAACATAATATGGTATTAAATAGAAAAATTACGACCATGTAAACCTTTAAAATTGGATTATTTTACATTGTATTCCTTGCCACAGTCGCCACCGGCTTGATCATTAGGGACAAAGTTACACTTATAAAGATCATCTTATTGATTCCTTATCACCACATTGTTAAAATTGCTATACAAATAAAAACTAATTACATTTTATTAAGAGTGCTTTAAAAATATTATCATGATTTAGGCGCATATGGTGCACTTCTGCCAGTGAACCAGCAAGTGGCACCAAAACCTCACTAAACACAAACAAGGGTTTGCAGCGTATACGCCCTGGTGTACATCGAAAACAACCTCACAGCTGTGTAAGCCGAACCCCATACCTGATTCCAGATGTGTGTGTCAGAAAAACCCTGGACTACGGCGACAACTGCAGATCTTTCTGATGTCCAATTTGCACTGCAAATGTAAGTAGACCTTTACTGCATGAAACAGTGTGGCATGATGAAGAAGCATTGAAGCTCTGCAATGAAATGCATAAGAGCAGTCACAGCACAGGCTGTGGGATCATTGTGTAATAAATGGAGCACCGGTATATACTGCAAAGGCTGTACAAGTAATGTCAAAGAAGCTGACTAGGCTTTACAGGCTTTAATATGATTTTGTGATCAGTGTGAGGGAATGATTTGGATTATATTATATTGTTATTTGTAGAATGGTTGGGCAGAAATAAAGATGTCAAAATGCAGAATGTATTAAAAAAGAGACTTTTGCTAGCCTGTTTTTGCTTCGGACAATATATTAAGAGAAGCAATGCGTTTACTCCATCAAGAAGGAGCATGCTTTGTAATACCATGATTCTTTATACTCTAATGTTCAGCATATTCAAAGCAGAAATGCTACACAGATTATGCATTACATTAAGCCCACGGACAGGCGACATAAATAACATTGATTATCTGTTTACAATTGCGCCTGTGGAGGAATAAGATATAGCCTGCCTGGTGTAAATTTACAGAAGAGCACCTGCTACAACAATTGCTGAAAAGGTAATTGCTTACTATGATAGAAAGATATCAGAATAGATAGCAGCACAGCTTGTTGACCATCACATAATGCTCATGCTGACCCTTGTGCAGCACTTAAGGCTCTTGCAATGGGCAAGAGAGCATCAAAATGGACCCGGATGCAATAAAAGAAGGTGTACCGGGTATGATGCATCAAGGTTTCAATTCAATTCAATTCAATTCCATTACATTAGATTTTATTTATATAGCATTTTTAACATTGTCCTAAAGCAGCTTTACAGATATACAGAGGTTAAGTTGGAATGCACATGTTTAGTGCCTTTAAGTTTATTCCTTATAAGCCAGTGGAGACTATGGCAAAAAAAAAAAAAACTCACTGAGATGGTATGATGAGGAAACCTTGAGAGGAAGCAGACTGAAAAGGGAACCTCATCCTCATCTGGGTGACACCGAATATAGATTCATTACAGTGCCATCATTGTTAAGGTGTGAAGATTAGTGATCTTCTAAATTGATCTTTTTTTTGGGCAAAAATCTGTTTTTAAATGATAATAAATAAATACCATTCTGTTTGACAGATTGGAACATTGAATAAGGAATGATCACCTGTCAGAATGCTTTAAAGGTATGGGAGACCCCAAACCAGAAGAGTACACGAGAGAAACTATGATCCTATTCTTCCCTATTCCAGTCCAGAAACCATCCCCAGTTCAGACCTCTTTGCTTCTTATGAAAATCAAGACAAGTTGATAATAATAGGAGGTTTTGATTTGGTGGTAGAAAAAACACACATTATGAAGAACAACCCAGAAGAGAAATATGAGAAGAACAGCAAAAGGTTCTCCTCAGATACTACAGAATCAGGTAAATTCATTTGTGCACTGCAGTGAACAGGCCTTAATGTATGTACACATTTAAACCTGTGGACTTTCATATATGTCTTTGGCATGTCTTTATTTATACTATTATATATATATATATATATATATATACATGTTAGCAATTCTTCAAAAATGATTTTAACAGGAAGCAGTGTATTGTCCCTTACCATCTTATAGTCTCATTTTATAACAATTGAAAACATGTCCTAGTATGCCAAGAAAACTAAGTAGCACTGCCACACCTAAAACTCAAGTTCTGTTCAACCCCTTCAAACTATCAAATTTTTTCTCTTTTATTTCCTCGTACTGTATATGCTTTTGTATGTTTTGGAGGTACCTCTGTAACTGTTGCGACTATCAGTTCTTCAAATCTGGTGATGAATAAACTTCTTATTCATTTTTAGACTTTGTACAGCACTCACATGTGGTTTTCTTTGACAAGCTTCAATGCCACTAGCAAAGTCAAGTAGTCTCCCTCATAATAATGTGTTCATACTGGGGACTATGTGAAGCAAGTTTTGTTTCCCCAAGTGTTATAATGAAATGATGAAATACTAACATGTGTAGGTTCCATTTTTCTGTGTGACCCATTTGGCCCAAAATTCCTATTAGGTCTGATAGAGCAGGTTAAAAACGTGCTTCAAATATATTTGTCATCTGATAGCTTGCTCTGGATATAATGACAATGATATTGTTTGTATGATTGTGGTGTAGGTAACAGTACTCCAGGGCCCAGCCCTGCATTTGTGGCCGCATTAAGCACTCTGGGTGAACACAACGATCACATGCTCTTGCCTCGCTCATTACATCAGGTTGGTATGATCAGCGATATATTGATTGTGCAATCTTGTGCCTAGAAATTAAATATGCAGAGCTTTTCCATGAAGTTTAAATTGAGTAATTATTTCAATAGTTTTCAAACAATTTCACTAGTTTTCTCTTCAATGACAGACACACAAGCTAGGATTACATTATTATTATTGTTGTTTTATTATATATATATATATATATCATCTTGTTGTCTTTGCCATGAAACATTCTTGTGTGTATTAAAGGCTTACTAGATGTTTTAGAGCAGAGATGCCCAAAAGTTCTCCTATGAATGAGGGCCATGGAAATTTAAATGCTCCATTATTCCAAACTGTATTCTTTGAAAGTTGTTCTTGTTCATCTCATGTACGATCTCACAATATTTTAAAATAAGTAAAAAGACAATGACTCTGTACTCCGCTTATCTTATGCAGTTCTTGTTTAGCAAAACAATCCGGATTACTGTATAATAGAGTTCATTGCCTTATACAGCTGTTTAGTGACCTCTAATGAGAGATCTGCTCCTTATTCTTCCCTCGTCTTATATAAGACACAGTGGGCCAAAACTAAGCTACATGTCCTAGTTTGGACATTTCTGTTTTAGATAGAAACTCTTGACAAGAACTGGGTTGAAGACCAGATTGCTGTTAATAAATTCTAGGAAAGATTTTAAACACATGACTTTAAAGCCTGAGACATTGTAAAACCAGATACAATAATTATCAAAGCGTCACTTTGGAATGGCTGAAGCTGATTTCAGTGCTAATGTTAATGTTATAAAACCTCAAATTAATGCCAATTCCTCACTGGGCTAAAATGAAGCAGGCTTTATTTCTCTAAAAATGTATCTTTGTTATAGATAGCAGAAGCATATTTTCTTGAAGAGGACTGTATCCTTTTTATGATGGCACAAAAATATTGCTGGTGATAGAGTACTTTTTGAATCATATTTCTGAAATATTCTATACAATAATCAGAGTTACATTTGAAATTTTCTATTAATTATTTAATTATTTTTATTTTTATTATTTTTTATTTTTTTCTTGTAATGTAAAAAAGTGTAGATGTTATAAATTTAATAAAATGTATAGCTATGGCAGGTACATACTATGAACACCGTTACTGGTGTTACCTTTAACTTGCTGACTGTGTCAGATCAGTGGGCAATTCAGTTTCTGAATTTGGAGATGTTATATCATGAGAGACTGCTTTCCAACTTGGCCTCCATGCAGAGGGACTGGGGTAAGTGAGCTAAAACCTTTACACAGCTATAGCATAGTAGCATACTCTTCAGTTCAGCAACTAATTATGAACAATTGAAGGTCTTTTTTAACTTAAAGACTTTAAAGATGAACATTTAGCTAGAAAAACACTTTTATTTGGCAATTTGCAATAAAATGTAAAACATTCACATCTGCAACTCTTACAAATATTTGTAGACACATGACCATAAGATTGTGCTTGTGCAGATTCACCTTAGAAAAGTGAAAGTAAAGTTAAGAACTGATGTAGGTGAGGAGGCCTGGGGTGCAGTCAGCATTCACATTCATCCCAAAGATGTTTAATAGGATTGAGGTCAGAGCTCTATAGCAGGAGATCTTCCACTCCAACACATGTAAAGCATATTTTCAAGGATCTGGCTTTGTGCACAGGGGTATCGTTATGCTTTGGAAGGTTTGGATCTCCTAGTTTAAGTGAAACCACATATGGATGTAAAAGTCAGGTGTCCCAATACTTTTGGCGTACAGTATATATTCGACAATAATATTTCTATTGCAAAGGCAAAATATATTGATGATATTTGTAGTGTATTTTCACTTTGTGTGTGTATGTGTATGTGTGTGTGTGTGTGTGTGTGTGTGTGTGTGTGTGTTGCCATGGCTATGTTTAGAATCCCACTGGAAGACTTTCTCTCAAGCCAAAAATCGTTCTCCTGTAAAGACCCACTCTACCGAGGCTGAAACAAAATGCATGAGCTCCCTGAGTCGCATCTGCCGAACACACCAAAGGTATAACAAACACGAATGGGAATCATTTTGCCGCTGAGAGCAAGGGGATTATTAATCAAAACATATTAAAAAATAGTTTAAAAATTGCTTATAAAAGAACCCAGGACAACATCTATAAAACTGCAGGCCTCAATTGTTTCAGTTAAAGTCAGTGTTCATGATTGAACTATAATAAAGACACATGGGAAAAATGACAAATGATGGTTTTCTCCTCCTTTAATGTGTCTATTCTGTGGACTGGTTTATTGTGTCAGTACTAATCAAGTCTCCTGTTTTTATATCATAATGAACAGTCTATACGTAAGCACAGCAGCTCTGCTCTTTAATTAGCATAACCTAAAGTGTTAATTAATACATTAATTAACAAATACGTACTAGCATGTAATGCAAATGTAGTATTAAGTGTTCACACACGAATTCATGAGACTTATGGTGTAGCTAAGGTTAGTTCTTGATTAGTATATCCCTACACCCATCATTAGTTTATAATAAAGTAACGTTGAGTTTACATATTACTACATGCTTATTTATGTACTGGTATTGTAATGTGTTACCTAATATAAAATCAGGACTTTTTCACAGCCCTGTAAATGTGTTCCTGAGTGAACCCAGCTGTCCCCTTCCCTAAAACAGATTCGTGCCCAGACAAGAAACCACACCTTATTAATATTTGCATTCCTGAATTTATGATTTTTGAGTTTTCCCCCTCAAGTATTAGCTTTCTTCTAAAAATATAGTCATTACAGTGCAGAACTGGAGATTTAATAACTATTAACTATTTGATAAATATTAAACTATTAAACTAATAAAAAGATAACATGCCTGAACTCTGCTTCTCTCTCCCCAGACCTAATTGCAGTGTTGAAAAGGTAAGATATAGTGTTAGTCTATTTATAGGATAGGAATGACTGAAAGATATTGTTATATACAGTAAGTAATTCAGTAATCATTGTTACATAATTTGTATTACACAGGTGTGTATTACAACATTAATTATTAGCCTTACTCTTTCATTTTATTTGCATGGATGCTAACTGTATTTAATTGTCACTGTCTTTGTACACTGAGAGTAAAAATATATTTTCAACCTTAACCTCTCTGGGATCTGACAAAGCAGGTATCCACGCTGAGCATAAAAGTAGGAGAGCAGACAAGTTCAATAAATTCCACTAAAATGAAGGAGTGGACTGAGCAGACACCAGAAGATGAGGCGAGGGAGAGCGACGAACCTCTACACCCATCTGAAAGTTTGATGAAGGAGGTTGAAGAGAAAGAAGCCACCAAGCTCATTGAAGTTGAGGAGGTAAGAGGACTTTTGTATACTGTGGTCATGAACATACACACAGGATCTTTACCACACTAAAGCTTAAAAGTTCCATTTTTTGTCTTTCAGAAATATTTGATTCGTCATGATTTACCATGATCTATCAGACAGCACCTAATATAACTACTGTTCCAGTTTAAATAACTTTACATTTGTAGTGGTGTCACTTAGAGTCTATAGACATTATTACTATTAATTATTATTATTATTATTATTATTATTATTATTATCATTATATGTGGGTGTTATACATATATTGGCCTGGCTAAACAATGCAAACAACACTGCAGTTTAGTTATCAGTGACCAAGCATTAAAGAATTTAATTTCAATTAAATAACTCCATTGCTCAACCCAGTATGTCCCTAAAAAACAAAACTTGGCATATTATAACACCACAAGCATGAGTTATAACAACCAGCTGCAGGAATTGTAGTGAAACTTGTTGAGGGGAAGTAATGACTTGCTGATCGACTGGGTGTGGGCCTCTTACATAACCCACAGGCCTTGAGGAGAAAAACAGCACTGCAGGATGCACTCTGATCAACAAAAATCTACGATTTGTTCAGAATGGAATCCTTGTGCATACGTAGTTTAATTGGCTCAAACTAAGGATTAGAAGCCAATAAAATTCAATCTTTCTGGTCTTGTAGCACGGAGCGGAATCAAAATAAATAATGTTTAAAGCATTGGTTATTCATAAACTGCTGGTATAAGGAATAGTTCGCATTTCCCAGTTACATCTATCAGAATTTTAAACTGCACAAACCTCATAGGTACAAACCTTCACTATATAAAGTACTGTACAAAAGACGTAGATGGAAAAAGACCTATAAACTAAAGATGTCTTCAGGAGAAAATTCAAACGAAAGACTTACAGGATAAAAATAATCTATTCTAATAAAACTTAAGGGCCAATATTGGATGAAAAAAGATTTAGAAGGAAAGGGGCAGGGATTTCCAAAGGGGATTTCCGGGTTTAAAACTCAAAACTTTCAAGTTGTAAATTTCAAATCGAAATTTTGTAAATTGAAATTTTTCGAGGTGAAACTCAAGATTTCAAGAAATAAACTTGAAAGTTTTGTGTTTAAAACTCAAAAAGTTTTTTCTACGAAGGAAGATAACCACATATACATTTTGCAAATTGGAAATCCCCCTTCTAACTCTTTTTTCCATCCCACATTGGCCCTAATACGCCATTGTAGTAATTTCAGGTAAAAATTAGTTCAGTTTTCCAAGGACATGAGCTGGTAAATTTTCCTGAACTTCTCTGAGAGTCTTCAGTTGTGTCTCTTTTTTGTAGGTAAACCTCCATTGTCTTCATTCATGTCTGAAAAAAGTGGTCTATTACTTAACATGCTGCTTTCTTTGGTTGTTTTGCAAATGAGGAAACTTTGAGAGGAACCAGATTTAAAATAGGACCCATCCTCAAGAGTGTTATTATAAATCATTAAAACACCAAACAGTAAGAAACACAGGAGAGTGGGAAATCATGTCTTAATATCCGATATATAATATAAAACATAATGGATAAAATCTATAACAAAATTTGTCTGAAACCTTTGCACAATACCGGCTGTGTATTTTACATGATATATAGAAAACATAGATTATAAAAAAAAAAAAATGCAATAAATATGAATAAAATATGGATTTGACTATTATATGAACATTAAATTATTAATTAAATTTTATGAGTAAAAAATTTTGTTTTTTGAACGACTATATCTTATCTTATATCTGTATCTTATTAATTTATAATAAAATAGCTTACATTGCATCTAAATAAAAAGATGTACATTAAATAATAGCTGACTATAACATTTTCGTGATTCCAGTTTTACTTATTCAGTGTGAATTTGACATTCATGTAATGGTTTTGAAATAAATAAACAGTATATAGTATGAAGTGCAGGCTGAATTGATGCAGAAACTGCTGTTCCCACTACCACCATTTGGTGGCTCTCTTTTATGGCCTCAGTAAGTAAAGTCATTGAAGCATTTTGCACTGCTCATCTTATCTATGTGATGTCATCTAATCTATGTGTGAATCAATGTGATCATTCTAGACCTTTCCTTCTAACGGTCTCATCTCCATCTTGAAGAAGAGGCCAGAGGAATCTGGTCCGGTTAATCCCTCTGCACCCAGAGGCTCTTCTAAACTCAAAGTCCGTTTTAGTGAGACAGATTCCTTCCTGGACAATGGTATGATTTTCTTACAATTGTATACACTTGAGATACATGTTCTGCATTGTACATTAGTATGGCATTTTTGTATTATATGAATATCCAGATGAAGTGGGTGAAGACTCCTGTTTGTTCTTCCTTGTCCTGTGCCTGGTAATGGTGGCCATCAGCATGGGTGGGACCATGCTCTTCTGCTTCCTGGGTGGGGCTTATTCAAACATTTGCACAGATTTCTCGCACAACATGAACTTTTTCTTCAGTTTGACACGCCGGGTGGAGGACATTCTCACACACTGGTTCATTCCTGCGTCATCATAGTGCTGTTGCAAATATGCAGAAACAAAGGATACCTCTTTAATCGGTGAAGACAACTGGACAACTACATTCAGGCGATCGTCATTTCAATTAATAGAGACCGAGCTTCCACTATATTAAATACTGCATCTGATTATCGAATAATTTTTTGCAGTGATGTTTTACCGTTTGTATTTTGTTGTTCAGGAACAAATAACAATCCTTAATTGCGCATCAGCAATTTTTTTACTGCACAACCTGACTATCAGCATAGATATAAAATGCTTAGAAACCTTACGCTTGTTTTGTATTATAATGTCGAGCAATATTTTAAGCTCATATTATTTTATTACCCACAGATGCACACATGGAAATTTCAAAAAGTATATCTGCTTGTGTTAATATATAAGGGTATGATGCGCCCTGATTTTGCTTTTCACAACGTTTTATTTAGGACTTTATTGTGCACGTAATCGATGTTCCATTACTTTAAAGTCTGTATGAAAAAGATGCTTCTGTTCATTGACCTCATTTACACAAATGTAAGAAAATGAATTGTAGAATTTATATAAACTTTTATGCTGAATACATAGAAATAAGTATATGTATATACCAGTGGTGAGAATCACTGACATATACTGTACAGTCTACAGTATTCAAATCCATCAAGTTGGTGACACTGTTGCCCTCTAGAAAACATCCAATAATGTCGCCATTTTGACATTTTGATAGTCAGCGTTCGCAACGACAAACCGAATCTGTAGCAAACTGAACGAGTGCAAATATATTTGTGTGGATTTTTTTATTCCACAATTGCAAGGACTTTACAAGAACGTTTAGAAGACTGTCTTTTTAAGTAAAGATAGACATTGTAAGAAAAGGTTGTCCAAAACAGTTCAAAACAGCTTTTTCTTGAACCGTTTATACTTTTGCATTTTCTTTCCTGTAGAACTTGCACAAAAACACAAAATTTCAAATCCCCATGAAACCCACAATGCACAAAAAAGCACAGAAAACCTGCCGTCATTTTATAAGGTTTATATCGATGCTTCTGCGAGTGTTGATGTATGTGTCTGGTGAAGCTGTGGCTACAGTGAAAGGATGGATTGTGTTTATTGGTTTTCTTGCTTCAGAAATGACATTCAATCTCATTGTATGAGATTCCTGTCTATGATGCAGTGCTTTGTTATACTTTGTTTTTCTATAATATTGACGTGTATTATTCTATAGCTGTAGTGTAATACTGATGGTATTAAGTGGTGGATTGGGTTAGTAGAACACCAATGAAGGCCTAGGGGTGAAATGCACAGCCAAACACTGGTATATATACACAAACATAAATGTATTAGCCCCCATAAAGTGCAAAAATGATATGTGGGAAATAAATATACAATGATTTACATTTTCTTTCTGCTTGGAAAAAAAAATATTTTCTAACATTCTCTGAATTGAAGCTGTCAATAAGCAGTCCTTGAATCATTCATATCTATTTATACATGACCTGATGCATTCTTTTAAAAAAAGATGTGGAATACACTGACCAGCAGGTCTGCATTGTGTTTAGTCTGAAACTAATGTTAAAGTCAGTGTAAAGGGTGGCTAATAAAGTGACCAATACATGTCCATTTTACTACAGTCACATCTTATTAACAATACACACTGCATTGTATGGCTGTTAAAATTAATTGTATTATTGTTTGAGAAGCAATGGGTCTGATTTATTGATGTTTTAGTTAATTTGTGAACATGAGGAAACTATACATATAATATACACATAATGGCCAAAATGGAAAAAATTACCAATATTACAAATTAAATGGCAATTATCTGAGGGAACATCAAAATAGTTTGACTATAAATGGAAAAAAAATAAAACATACATCATATGGACAAAAGCAATTGGACACCTGACTTTTCCAGTCATACATGTTTATTCTCCAAACTTTTACCTTAAAGTTGGAGTCACATGGTTGTATATGACGTCTCTGAATGCAGTAGCATTGCGTTTTCCCTTGCAAGGAGAACTAAGGTTAACTTATAGGTTTGAAATGAATGAGATTTTTTGTTGTTTAAATCACATTTATCATCAAAAAGAATCCTCTTGGCTCTTATAATTGGCAGTTTGAATTAGGCCTACGCTGGGTCTGACTTGTGGCCTGCAGAGCGCTTTGGCTGAACTTCAGCTTTCTGTTTTCGGAGTGGTGAAAGTGGCCATGAGGTGACATGGAAGTCAGCCATTTTGGCTCTGTATGAGATAATTAACATTTGCCTTAGTAGGGCCCACTAATAATTTATAAAGAAGTCATTTTGGGATTATTCCTTCCTGATTTTACGTTCTCTTAGATTATTATCATTCTCGAAATTAACACTATATATGGAGAACACGCAAAAAAGAAGTGGAAAAGGAAAAAAATAAGTCTGTTCTGTCTGGCTGCCACCTTAATTTGATCTTTGCTCCTGGTGTGGAATATTGTAAGGTACTAGGGGACTTTGAGAGTGGTATGAGCCAAGCTTCCATTATCAGAGACTCTGATTGTGAGGAGAAAGAATGTTGCCAGAGCATTTATTTTAGTTTTTGTACACCGTTTTGCTTATCCAAGTGAAAAAGTGTGTAGTGTAAAAGCTGTGCAAACCAGCTTGCCATCAGAGGTGCACTTTTTCCTAATGAGAACAGATGCAGCTGCAGCTCTAATAATGTTGCTTTTCCCAGTGCTGCCATTATGACATGAAAGCTGACATGACGATTATTTAGTGCTTTGCGTGCAAGTGCCAGACCTAACAAATAAATGAATAAATAAAAAACTGAAAAAAGAAATTAGGAAAAATCAAGCATTAAATGTTGCAACATTTCTGTTATGTTTTTAATTCTGTATGAATAGAATAAAAAAAATTAATATTCTTTGAGAGGCCCCCGGAAGGTGGTAGCTCATTGGTTATGCTCAAGGGGTACTGATAAGATGATCAGAGTTTAAGCCCTTGTCTCACCAAGCTTTCACTTTTGGGGTCCCTGAGCAAGGCCCTAAACCCTTAGGGCTCTTGTGCTCAGTGCTTCATAATGCCTGACCCTGTGTTTTGTCACCAGCTCCTAACATCATTGAGATATGCGAAGATATGCTGTAAAATACATGTGACAAGTATCAATTTTCTTTCTTTCTCTTTCTTTCTTTCTTTCTTTCTTTCTTTCTTTCTTTCTTTCTTTCTTTCTTTCTTTCTCTTTTCACAAATAGTCTAAAGCATACAATATGTAGCATATTTCCAACAATCCTGGCTTAAGGAAAAGAAAGAGAGTTGGGAAACAGCAACAAGTTGAAAATCAAGATAATACCATAATGTGTTTAATAGCCAGAGTGATACAGCAAGCAATAAATATAATACAAATTGTGGAACAATCTTCAATAGTCCAATTTCATTCATTCTGTGTTTCCTGGCTGACAGGAGTGGAACCTGATATGGTATTCTGCTATTGGTGTGGTAACCTCTCCTGAAAGTTTGATGTTTTGTGTATTTTGAGATGCTTTTTTGTTCACCATGGTTGTAATTTTATTATATAAGTTACTATAGACTTCCTGTCAGCCAGTCTGGTCATTCTATTTTGATTTCATTTTATTTTTACACCATTCTGTGTACTCCCTACATAATGTTTTGTGTGAACATCCCTAGAGAGAAAGCTTATCAGTTTCTGAAATATTCAAACAAGCCCTTCTGATGCAAAAACAGTGTTAAAGACACAAAATCAATTCATTTTTCAGTTTGTGTTTTATTTGCATAGCACTTTTAACAATGGACATTGTTCCAAAGCAGCTTTACCAAGGGATAAAAAGATAAAGAGGTTATAAAGTTTGAATTTATATGTTTGTGTCTATAAGTTTATCGCTAGGAAAAACTCCCAGAGTTGGTATGTGGAAGAAAACTTGAGAGGAACTAGACTCAAATGGGAACCATCCAGTGTCTTAAATTGTACAAATCCCATCCAGAGGTGTGGCATCAGGAAGAATCAGGCAGATTCGAAAAGAAGACCCGGATTGGATTGCTGATCGCTTGTTTCCCAGGAGCATGTTAGAAGTGCATGTACATGAGCTTGTTCCTTGAACATTAATTCCCTTTTATTAATGATTCTATACTTTGCTCTGCTGCCACATGATTGCACTATAGATAACTATATAAATGTGCAGGTGTTCATATTGCCATGGAGTATAAATGATCATTTATACTTATTTATTTTGTCAAACTTGATACTCTTCTGTTCTTCTGAATTCAAATTAAAAATCTTCCCATTCTTTCACAGTATGCCATTGATCATTATGATGAAATTCATATGCAGATTGGTCAATAACATCATTTAATGTGCTTTAGTTACAACAGAAATGAAAAAAGAAAATTCAAGCTGGTGATGCACACAATATGTCACAATATATGACAAATACAGATGTATATTTTATCTAATTTATTGTAGGAATTCAAAATCCAGCAAATTTAATAACAATTTCAATTACAAGATTTTGTTGAATAGCAAATAACTGAACAACTGCCTGATTCTCATAAAACCTGCCAATGAGTTCCCAGCAATAGTTAGAAGGCTTTGCAGGTGTGAGTCAGCCACCTTACATTAGTGGCCCAACACACCAATCGCAATGCTGTCATTTGTCATGTGGCCTTCCTCTGAAGTCAGAGAAGCTTTTTTTGCCCTGTATATTTATCATACTTCATGGGACAAATGATGATGATGATGATGATGGGATAATGTACAGCAATGTGTATTGCATTCCTACATCACAGAGAGGCTATGGGGGTGGGGAAAAAGAAAAAAGAGGGAGAGAGAGAGAGAGAGAGAGGAGGAGGGGGGGAGAGATAGGGAGAGAATGCAGTGCAATCTGAGCCCCACCCTTGTTTGCTCCATCTCTCTCTTTTTTCCCTTCTGTTGCATTCAGGTTTTCCCATCACATATACGCCCACTTGGAAATCCATTTCTTTATACCAACACAATGCTTACCAGTCGCCTTCACTTATCATTTTTTTCCTCTGTTGTCTTCTCAGCTTTCCTTTGCCCTGCGGTCTGTCTGGAGATTACACACCCTAAAGCAGTAGGAAGCTTGTAGATACTGCAGTGTGGGCCACACATAATCAAATCAGCCTATGTACATTTTCTTACAATGAAGGAAAGAATGGCAGAAGTGATGGGTTATATAAAAATAGTTATTGAGGGCATGAAATTTAGCTTCAGAAAGAGAATGAAAGTAAAGAATCTGGAAAGGTGGGATGGTGGTTTTTGAATATCCCAGGAATAGCCACTTTAACTGTCAGAGCGGTTTCTCTTTCATCAATTGGCATCGTGCTTAATCACCACTGCAGTGGTGCAAACACAACTGCCGTGCCTCCTCTATAAACCTGGTGCAGGGGAGAGAGGCAGGAAATCCTTTTCACTCCAGCGCAGAAGGGGCTCCAGCTCACGTTTTTACAATCTCCGATGGAGGAAAAGGACAGATAAATTATGTGTTTCTCGTTGCCTTGTGCATCAGTCTGGTTCAGGAACTAAACACAGGCATGTATTCTTCTCCCACACCGCCTTCCAATGCTGACATGAACAGGCAGGTTTGTTTGCAGGCTAACACAACAGATGTCGGCCTATTTACAATTCAGAGGTGATGAATGAGGCACTGTCAATAAGCCAGCATCTGTTGAACTACCAATCCATATATAATGCAACATATACAGTGCCCTCCGATAGTATCGGAAAAACAAGGTCAAACCTTTTGTTTTTTTAGTTTTACATTTAAGGCATTTGGGTTTGAGATCAAAAGATAAATATGGTATGATAGATCAATGTTTTAGCTTTCATTTTTTGATACAGATATATGTTTTAACACATCTAAGAAAATGACACTTTTTGTTTGAACCCACCCATTTTTCAAGTGATTCAAATACTGAACCACGTCACTTACGTTTCATTTATTATTGCCCAATTTTCCCTTGTTATATTTATTGTTTAACCCATTAAAATATCCAATGTATTTTAAACCACTGAGTTTCACCTAGAAAAATGTCTAAATGGCTTTTGCTGTTAAAGAATAAACCAACACAAAAATCAGTTAGCTGTCTATAGGAGAAAAGCAATCTGTTTTGAACCTAAAAAATTCGGTTCACACATTGGGGACAAGCCCATCTCCAAACCCTCCAACAGGTCCATCTCCGAACCTTAGGACCTCGATCGCTGCTTCACCTCAGTGGAAGGCCCCGCTGCAAGAGAACTGCAAGGAGCGAGATCACCCTCCCTAAAGAGCGCTCTCCGGGAGTGGAGTGTCCATTTGGATCAAACACACAGAGCGTCCGCTCAGACACACACACAGAGCACTTCCTAAACGAACAGAAGCTAGCGCCGGCTTTACTGCATGCGCGTTTATAGCTTCTTGGTCGTGGCGGCACCCTGCAGTTGACACCTCTTCATTGGACTGATTACACACGCGGTTCTGAGCATGGACATGCGGAAGCATTCACAAAGCGTTGTTGACGCAGCTTGTATTAAACGAGTCTTGTTGTAGGGTTAGCTTCGCTAATGACTCCCTTTAGTTGAAATTAAATGAAAAAGGGGCCTAAATGCTGTTTTTAGGCTGATAATTCCCTCTCAGGGATTGTTCAACCTGGTATAAGCATAATTTTTGAGTGATTTGATCACAAGTGGACATCCTGAATCCTATCCATTGGTATTTAAAAGATAACTAGTGACAACTTGACTTCGCCCATCATTTGCATTATTTTTACCATTTCATTGTTTATTAAAAATTACATTTAAATATAAGATAGGACAATATTACTACAAAGAAGCTAGAGAAAACAGCTGCGTTCATCTCTGCTGTAATAGCATAATATTTATCCTGTGTTTCACAAAGTTCCAGCCAGGATCAATGCAGTTGACCATGTGTCCCTTGCTTGCATTCATTTAAAAACATTAGGTCAAATAAAATGATAGAATCAAGCAGTGTCTCCAAGAAATTTTGAACGTCCATTGACGATCAGATTAACCCTGGACACATGCTGACCATGGTGTCTTCTTATTATATGAAACGGCATTGTTTTGGTCCAATATTACAAAGCTCCAAATGCTGTATAGCTCAGTCTGTGCATCCGTAGTCTGTGGTGCATCCTGAATCATATGTAATTAAACCGAATCTAAGATTTTTACCGGAAATGTACATGAAGAAATTTGGCTAGGAAATGAATATTTATATGTAAATACAGTATAATGTATGTATGGATGCCACTTTGGCTTATCTGTGATTAGTATGATTAGTATAATTTAAGACGTTGCACTTTTATTAAAATTTGGGTTAAACAACATTGTTTAATTATTTTAAATGTATTTTATTTTTATTTAGTTATTTGGATAATGGTTACCAAATCTATGTGCAATGAAGTAACTATGCTGTCATTCAGGCAACAGCCCATAGCTTTACATTATAGCTAAATTTGGATGAATCCATAACCCCCCCTTAGGTTATTTCAATTTTTTCTTTGTTCAGGGTTATCAACTTTGTCCATTCAGGATCTGTCCAGTTTCATACATCCATGCAAAACAATAATGACAACCCATACAGGAGGGGTTATATTCATTTTAATTAATTCAGCTAGCTACAAAATGTCAACCACGTCACAGACTGACAGGATACAGAGGGAGTTTGATTTGAATATTACATGCATTGAGGACATCAGTCTCACAGTTTAAACTATGTGACATTCAGGTAAGGTATTTATTTGTCTTCTTATACAGACTATTCAACATCGTAGCAATTTTGGTGTGCATAGCTCTAAAGTACAGAAGCAACAAAAACCTCTTCTTTTTGTTTAGTGTGTCACGGATTAGTCTCTTTTTTCTTTTTTTTTCCTTTTCTATTTTAACCAATAACAAACCACACAGGGAAAGTAAACTAACAGGATACAGTCTTCTTATAAAAGTAAGATCTCTCAGAAATATGCATCTTTGCTTTACATTGCAAATGTTTGTTTATTTATTTATTCATTTATTTCTTCTTTTTTTTTTTTTCTTTTTTTTTTTTTTCTCAGAGCATCCAAAACCTATGATACAGAAAACAATTAGTCTCCACCATTCAGTACATCAGTCATTATCTTTTCCCCCCAGGCTGCATAATCATTTAAAAAACAGGTCATTTTTGCAGAACCAACACCTTCATCAAGTCTATTACAGTTCTTCTTTCGGTCATGTTGCATTATGTTACATTGATGGTCACAGTCTGTGTATGTATATATATATATATATATATATATATATATAGACAGAAAGAGAGCACTATTGCCAACTTGCAAGAATATGAAACGTTCAACTGTGTCCTAATACTGAGCATGCTTTTTGTAAATTTTTCGCTACTGCCATGATTTTTTTTGTATATTTTTTAAGACAAGTTTTCTTTATAAGACTCTAAAATCTACGATTCGTCATGCAAATCACACCACTTGGAATGCAATGTCTATTACAGCTACAAGAATCTAGTTGCACTTTTGTCTAAACAGTAACTGATTATGTTTCGCGGTGAGGAAAATGAACCGAGGAAGGATACTGTAAGTGCTTTTGTATCAGCGTCATCGGCGTAAATCATTTGACCCGTTCGTCGTTCGCCATGACAACATCAAAATAAGGAGCATGACAGTAGCCTAATGAAATGACACAGTTTTACTAAGACGATACTGAGATACTGAAAAGGAAAGACAGTTTTGTAGAGCATTCCTATTATATAGTTCATTCAGTAAAGAGGTTTATACCATATATAATATATATGTATACATATATAATTTGGGTTATATGTATACATATATATATACGCATACATATATAGATAGGTGACAAAAAAAGAAGAAAAAAGAAAAAGAAAAAACAATAACGGAATTAAAAAACTTCACAAGTGAGCTAGAGCCATCGAGCCAGCACTATATACAACCTTTGGAAAGAATGATACATAGTGTAAGAAATCATTTTTACGAGGACTATCATTGAAAAAAGCCGACAAACAGCACACAGAACAACATTTACAATGTAGGGGTGATATGTGCATGTGTGCAAACCTAGAAGGTAAATACCAAGATAAAATCATGTTTGTGCCTTTTGACAAACTGCACGGTTCGGAAAAGCAGGCAATTCAGATGCTTAGCCGCTGCCAAGCATCTTTGTGGCCCTCTGGTTAGCTTCGTCAATCCTGGTCTTGTTGGACTCAGCCTACGAGATAACACAAATGAAAAGTTGTTATGAGATTATGAGATTATGTGTTAGCTTGTCGTTTCATACGTCACATACCATACCATGTACCATAGTGTTAGATCTATGTGCTGAACTTATTTATTCCAAAAAAAATAAATTCCGCCTGTCTGTTATACAAAATAAGTTCACAATAAGAGTATCAGTTATGGCCTCTTTAGCATTGTGTGAGGTAAAATCTCCCTAGCTGATTGTCACTGAACTGTTATAAGGGTCTAGTTTAGACGTTTAGGTACAGTTACAGTTATACAAAGACTATGTCTGCTTCAATCACATCACATTACCATAGTTTTAATCCATTTTGGTGGCATACAGAAGGCAAAAGGTCCCTATTTATGAACCTTACTGTATACGCATGTATGGAACCATCAGCCAGTGTGGGTTTTTTTAAGTGTAAAAATGAAAATTCCCTAGCCAAGTTGACTATCAAGCTAGCAACAACAATTTTTTGTATTCTTAAAGCTAGTAACCAAGCTCTCTAACCTAACCACCTAACATCAATATCTATTTCATCACAGCAAAAAAATTTCCAATATTCCTATTTTTACAGCTTCCCTCTGTATAAAGGTTTTTGTGACAAGCATAAACGAATGTTACTTTTAGAGACGGAAGCATTAGAAGCACTTGTTTCCTTTTAAAACTCTGAACGTTCTCCCGACATACCTTGTCCATGATCCTGTCGATTTGGCGATTTTGGGTGTCAATCTCATTGCCCATGTCAAGAGCCATGTGGCGCAGGTTACCAATGATGCCTCCGACCTGCTCCAAGTTCTCATCCATCTCATTTTCCCGGGCATCTTCTGTTACCCTGGACAGATGATGACGTATAGGACAGGATGTGAGTTCATCACAGGAAAAATTCACAATAGCTTCAAATTTGATCTTGAGTTACTGTCCTCTGAGTGCACTTGTTTTCTTTAACATCTCAGAGACATGCCAGGTAGGTGAGCTGGTAATTCTAAATGGTTCAGAAGTGTGAATGAGTATGCATAAGTGTATGTGTGTGTCTGGGGTATGTCTTTATTAACCCTGATCAAATTAGCCTCATTCCTTACCATATACAGTAAATGCAACTTCATCTGATCTTATCAAAGCTGTCTCAGCACTTACCTGCGAATGAAACCTCCGCTAATGGCCATCTGTTCCCGTTCATCGACCACACGGGCAGGCTGACTGTTCACCACGCCATCCTGGTTGTTGCCCCAGGCCTTGCTGCCTCCACTCTTCATTCTGCATGAATCATTAAGAGCATGAGCACTGAGGTGGCCGGTAGCTTTCATATTAGCAGTGTTTTCACCCACACACACTTACATACACACACAACACGCACGCACGGACACACACGCACACACACGCACACACACACACACACACACACACACACAACAATGGACAAATGCTGGACTAACAGGCAGGCAGTAACAGGCATAACCAAATCAGATCTCTCTGAAATGTTAGGCCTTGCTGACATATAACATTCATGGCTTGCTAGCTAAAACACATACCTTTTTCTGAACAGATGAACACAAGAAAACAAGGGGAAACTTGCTAGCAAATCTGGGACTCATCTGTGCTTTTACTTGTTGTTGGACTATGTCCCTCTTCCCAGTCATAATGGCTTGTTTCCCCTATCTCTGATTATGACAAATAACAAAGAAGACAGGCCCTGGCAGACATACAACACAGAATAACGGGACTGCCACACTGTCAGAGACGAGTGCAAACAAGTGCAAAAGAAAAGACACTGAAGGGACGAGAACCCATTCCTAGGTCGGACGCCACTGGTAAGTGGCAGAAGATCTAATATCTCTTAGTTTGCTTCTGGTTAGATTTATAGTCGGTGGTTATAAGTCCATCGGATTGACTTTTCTGGCTCAGCATATAACAAAAAAACTAGCTAAGTTTTGCCTTATGGGTACAACATATGTAACGTATTAGATGATACAAAGCTTTAAAGATATTTTGAGAATAGTAGGAGGGGAACATTTTAACTAAATTACCACCTGAATCTTGTGTAGTCTTGTTCTGTTCCATCATCACAGTTTAAGGACATTTCGAGATATATTCATAAAATGTAATCTATTGATTCATGGACACGAATTTCCCTCTTTTTTCGTGTCACTCAGCACGACTGACTCTGTCTTTATAGCAACGAAGCAGAGGATCGTGGGTAATGCTGACAGAAATGCCAAAGGTAATCTTTTCCCCCATTTTTATTAGAATAAGGCAGAAAATGTATGGTTAGGGTTAGGGTTGGGGTTATACTGTAATAACTGTGTGTGCCTTTGATTAACTCAGTCTCCTTTAATGACTGGGGGAATGTATTTACTGGATTTTGATTTGAAGAAACCACTGACGATAATTTATAATAGCGAGCAGCTTATTGCTAATAAAAAGCAATAAAAACAGGAATAAATGATCCTGCTTAAATGTTGAGTAATGGGGTTTGAAGATATAAAAAACAAAAATCCTTCCTACTGAAATACATAACATATAAATACATTACAACTCATCCTCAGTGACACAAAAAAAGAGGGACATTCGTGTCTATGAACACAAAGCAATAGATTACATTTCGTGACTATATCATTAAATGCCATTAACCTGGAATGGTTCCACTTTGATTTAAATAGATTGTAATTTAGTTTAAAGATTAGAAATGAGCCAGAACCTTAATTCAGGTGTCTTTAATGGATAAATCCCTGAACTCTTATCCAGATATCTAGATCTTGGAAGATAAACTGGAATGAAGAGCCGGACTGCCCACTGCAGAGCTATTTATATTTTCCACCATCTAACCCTCTTGGCAGTAAACTTGATTTAGAATTGTATACTGGTTGATATGCTTTAACACACCACTTTACCACACTGCCTGAGATACTAATATATAGAAACCAGATTCTAATCTTGATGTTGTGTGAAAGCTATGTGACAAGGAAACTGCATGGTCTGATTTGCATAATAGGTGATGTTAAAATAAACATTTGGCCCAAGAATGCTTTCATTTTATATCCCTTTAAAACTGTTTGGAGGCTTTATTTTTAAGAATCCTATATCTCATGAAGATATTGTATTGTCCATTGTCTAATATAGATTGCTTTTTATCACACTGGCAACCAATGGCAAGTGAAGTTTTTTTGAGTGTAGAGCTTGTGCCTGTATGGTAGATGCTCCATAAAAGCCAAGCTTTTGTAACAGTCAGAGATCAACCTCTTCACTACAGGAAGGTCTTCAAATGGATTTTATTTTGTCTAATTTGTCTATTTATTTGCCTGATAGACCTTCAAATGAAAACCAAAGCAAGGGGAATGACTTTTCATAGCTGCTCTCATACCTAATTTCTCTAATGACGCGGTAAACCATCAAATGTAACCATAAATGGCTAAAATAAAAATGGCCAATTGCTGTAGTGTAAAAGAGATAAAGCACTTTAGGACATGCTGTTTCAGAGCTTATAAATAGGGTGATTAAGCATATATTATTTTTTATCACCGCTCAGCACCAGCCTGTCACATTGTATTTTCAGGTTTTAATCAGGAACAGATTTAGCCCTAGGATACTTTATTTACATGTATATTTTTTTTATTCAACTCTAACAGCCAAAGGCATTGCTAACAGTGAGCAATATAATCAAATTAAAGCGGACATCACTGTCGCCCTATCTACCAGACCTAGATCTGGCCTGCTCTCTTTCAGCTCTCTGTCAAAGTCCCAGTTTTAATTCGCCTTCTCCTTTCTCTTCTTTCCCTTTTCTTTCCTGGTTCAATCCTAATGTTAACTGGCTCAATATTCAATTTATGAATGTGCTTAATGCCAAACAAAGATGTGTTCATTATTCAGCATCGTGAATGTCATTACGCATCATCGTTTATAGCAGGTTTAACAGGCAGCATTAACGTCATTAAGAACAACATGCAATTTAGCATTCAGGGACATGCTGTTTCAGTCATTCAAGCCAGTGGCGTTGATGGATGTGCTCTCAAAGTTGCATGGAAAGTACTTTGGTCAGCTTATGATGCTTTAACGGATTTGGAATTCAATGATAAATGAATACAAAGCTAAAAACGTTGCCAGATCTGATTTGGGATTAGAATATTAGCTCACCAAAAGCTCACCAAAATGATTAACGAGTCCAATTTGACACAGACACACACTAATCCAAATTGAATAGTTCAACTTTGGCACATCCATTCCAAACGTTTTTGTACATTTATGGTTTCTGATGGACCATCCTATTTATCTTTGCATGCGTTTGATCTCGGGTGCAGATTCTATAGCAAAGTTCGCCTTGAGGATTAGTGCAGCATGCCTTACTTCATGTACAAGACTCAGAGGCGAGTCTGCAAGGGCAGCTGTATGTGTGTAAGTGTGTTTGGGTGTGTGTGTGTGTGTGTGTGTGTGTGTGTGTTGTGTGTGTGTGTGAGAGAGAGAGAGAGAGAGAGCGAGAGTGAGTGTGCACGACCAGTGGCCCATGCTTGTTGTTTCCTTTGGGGCAGGTTGTAGTGAAGAGCGTGGGTAGTGAGTTCAGCTACTGCAGGCTAGGGCTACTAGACGTCTAGGTTGTGTTCAGTTATGTTCTAATAATTTTTAGGCAGGCAGGCAGGCAGGCAAGCAGCACCTACTTGTTACATGGACAGGAGCAAAGACCACAGAATTTTCCTAGATCGTTCAAATTCTTTTCTGCATCCTTCATGTCCTTATTGATTTGGTCCATCCCCTCTTCGATGCGCTCCAGTTGTTCTGATTAAACAACAAGCAATTTATCCCCCACAGAACGAAGCACGTCAGAAGAAGACAGGGAGGAAAGAAAGAAAAAAAAAGGATAGAGAGGACAAAGAAGAGGAGACAAAAACAAAAACAAAAAAAAGAACAAACTTCAGACAGTCACTGTGACAAAAGGAAAACGAAGGAGGAAAAGAAATAAGGACGCCACCACAAACGCAAAAGACCCCTCCGTCACATGATCAGTACCTACTTGTTACACGGACATATGAAAAGGCCACAGCATTTCCCTAAATCTTTTAAATTTTTCTCGGCCTCCTTCATGTCTTGGTTGATATGGTTCATGCCATCTTCAACACGATCGAGTTGTTCTGGTCAGGACAAAGGGATGACAGCAGTGGAATGAATTTTATTGGCTTTCTCGTTTCTTTCTTTTGTGTTTATTTTTTTTCTCTGGAGAAACACTATCAAGATGGTTTATCTAGTCGGGACAGCATGCATTTTACTGTGGATCTGCTTATAGCAAAAATGATACCTACATGTGAAAACCTTACAAATATTTCACCTAAAATGGGTATAATGGGTTTGAGAATCAAAAATGGACCACTTGGAGAATGAGTTCCACAGAGTATCGAAATGGATCCCTGAGTCAAAAGCGAGACGAGCCTCAGGACAGAAATTTCTCACCCCAAACCCGATGATATAGCGTGCTGAGTCAGAGAGTGCGGAGTCTCACTGCAACAGTGTGTGCAAATCACAGTTTATTTGTCTGAGTGGGGGTAAGGCATGAATGTGGCGGAGGTGGCTGTGTGATCAGTAGGGATGCAGTCTGGCACTGTTAGATATGTCGTAAAGGGGGAAAAACCAAAAGTCAGACTGTAGATGGATCCGGATAGAAGGAAACTCAGCACCATTGTTCGCATTGCACAATTCCTGACTTTGAAGCCATATATGATGGTTTCTAATCTGTAGGAATATTTATTTACATTTGGATTTATGGCATTCGGCAGACGTCCTTATCCACCGCCAGCTACATTCATCTCATTTATACAACGGAGCAGTTGAGGGTTAAGGGCCTTGCTCAGGGAGTTTCAGAAGTGGCATCTTAATGTGGCTGGGATTTTAACTCATGACCTTCAAATTTAAAGTCCAATGCCTTAAGCACTAAGTTACCACCAATGAACTGAAATTACAGGATTGAATCAAGGTAAAAAAAATCTAGATTTTTTTTTATAAATGGAGCATAATTTTTTATTGTGTTATTAACCTCATAGTGATTCTTAAACATTTGCAAATGACATATTACAAAGTTTCGGCAATGAAATAAATAAAATCTGTCACTGAATATTTCTTGCTTTACATAAATAAATTCCAATTTCCTTGAAATGCTTTCCTTTTTAAATAAAAAAGGGCTCCATAGTTTCATTTTCGAATCTCGTAATGTCCAAACGAATCACATTACATAGATTACATAGATTGCTTTTGACCAGGGATTGTACAAAGAAATGAAAAGATATTAATGGGAGAGTGATGTTTGTCATCACCAGTTAAATCGATCCTCTTTATTTCCCCACACAGAGAAAGAAACTCGCTCTTCTTTACGTTTAAATATTTTTCCCCTGCAGGTGGTCCGGTTTTAAACGGACCAGATGTAGAATACAAAAGACTTAGTCTCAGTGGCCACGTGATCTTTTTCTTCTCGGTAAGTGTGCGTTTTAAAGGTAAAGACGTTTGGAAGGACAGAAGAATTAAGGATAAGGAAAGATTCAGAAAGATGTTAGTTGAAAGGAAAACACTGAATAATAAAAAAAAAAAAAACATAAAAAAATGAACTTTTGATTGGTTCATTAAGCCATCGATTATTCTGTAAGATTACTTAATATCATTGAATATGAATTATTATCTGGTATTTATTTACAAGGAGAAATACAGATTCATGAACATTTGAGCAAATCATGCGTTCCATTATTCATGCGTTCATTATCCATCTGTAAAGCATTTAGACTTACCTCCTTGCTCATCCAGCATAACCAAAGTCCTGATACCAGCATCTTTACTCTATGCACCGAAAGGCACCAAGAGGTTGGCGTAGATGGCGGTGAAAAAAAGTAGGAAAGAGTGGAAAACAAAGATAAGGTACGATCACTAGGAGAAGGTACAGGATTCTTTCATGAGTTCGAGTCGAAGGGGGAAAAAAGGTCAGGGAAACGAAAATGTTATGTTACACGGTTGTTTTAGTAGTCGGACTCAGGGGAAAGGTGTAGGATAAATATCAGTAGTTAAGAATGCATTGATCCCAAACACACTGCTTTAGCAGAATTACATACGGCATGAGGCAACCAGTTAAAGAGGTGATAAGGATAATGCTGTGGCTGTGCTGCCAGTGCTAATTCTAGTTTAATTGTTGGAGCTGATTTATCATGGAAAACATTTAAGAGTTTAATGGCTCAGTTAACTCATGACAATCATGTGATTAATATTGCTTAAATATTTGTACTGATTGACAGCCTTAAAATAAACGCATTGTTCTATCTTTGTTTCTTGAACAATTGTTGTATACTTTAATTGTACCCTTTACACTCAGAGAGTAGGGTGGGATGAGGTTATGAAGTCACAGACATTGATATATTGAACACTTGCTACTTGACTGAACCATTGATTAGCTTTTGTTTGAAGCATTATTGACTTCTGCTGGCCTGGGTATATCTCCCAGCTTTATTTTATACAATAATTATTTTAAAACATTATTTAAATTATTTTTTTCTTAAGAAAATCAGCCATGCAGCTTGCAATGGTTTTGCTCCACTGTCCTTTTTTTAATGCTGTTTGGAAGTGCCTGAGTTTAAATCAGAAGAACAGCTGTGTCAGCATGTGCAGTGGAAGCAGCATCAATGTTTCCTATAATCAAGAAGCTGCGTGGTGGCATAAATCAGGCTGAGATGGGGCACAGCAGCCACCCCTTCTTCCTTCAGCAAGTAAATGAATCCTGGGGGATGTGCTGATGTGTTAGCGTCAGGCTGTCCACCCAGCTCTGGAAGACCTGCTGCTTATTGTCTGTCAGAATGTATGGCACAGTTTGCAAACCGGATTATCTGAGTCTTGCCACTCACTGTATAAGTGTTTGCCGAGTGCCAGTAGGTCTCTGTTTTCACTCAGTTTTTTTCTTTTGCCATCTACAGTTTGTCCTTATTCCTTAGAGTTGCTTTATTTAGAGGCAAATGTATTGCTGTGGCCTTTTCAGCCTCAAGAGTATATGGCAAAAAAGCCTTTACCCTATAAGAGTATCCCTCTCTCCTTCTCTCTCTTTCTTTCTCGCTCCTTGTCTGTCTCATTTCTCAGTCTCACCCAACTGTCATCCTGTCTAGCCTTATTAATAAAGACTAAATTTGCTCCTGGCCACAAAGTCAATCTGTCACTGGAGTTCAGCAGGCAGCATGCAGAAATGCACCAGAGACCACGCAACCCACTTAGACCACAATAATCCTTTTTCAGAATTTATTTTCATCCCTTCGACATCCCCACCACTTCTTCTTACACCACTACAATCTCAATTCCAGTCAAAAGACTGTCCTATAACATACCTCACAAGGAACTGTTCTTTTCATAGATGGATATTGCAATTACTCATTTTGTTATAGCATTTTTAGATAAGACATGGCATACATATCAACATATTCTGGTAAAATGCACTTTCAGTGCAATATATTTAAATCTTGTTGGTGTATTGTCTGTGTATACTGGAGAGAGTATGCATAGCTTACCTCTTCCACCAGCTGCAGCATACGACGAGTGCTTTCCAGTGACTGTGAAAGACAGAGGGGACATTATAAATGTAACAGAAGGAAAATAAAAAAGCTTATGTTTAAAGAAGTCCTGTGATATAATGGGAGAGGCATGGTGAAGACCAGAGATAATTGAGCAGTAAATATTACTGAAAGCATTGTGTTGGTAATCTTTTTCTCTCAGTCTATAATTTTTATGCATCATCAAGGCACCATTTTTCTTTTTTGAAAAATAATTGTAATGTCCTACACTGCTTGTATGTATATATATATATATATATATATATAACATCTGATGGCCCTATCGTGTATACATGAGTACATTGGGTGAATAATATTAACCTAAAGCACACCCTTCCCTCTCTGAATAACTCTTAAATTTTCTGTTATGCTGGAAAAATATATCTGAGAATTGATATTAGGTGTAAGTTGGAGTTGCAAGACACTTGGAGAACAGTGCTATCGTCCACCTTTAGCATGCATGAGTTTCATGACTTTAGGTTAGGAGAGAATGTCACCTTCTACACTGAGAGCATTGCCAGTTTTGCTTTCTTGGACTCCTGGCCCTGGATAGCTGTGGAGATTGGATACACTTTTTGCAGATATTATGGCATATTATGGAGATCCAAATTACAGCAATGGCAATACATATATTTATAGGTTGACTGACAATTTCGGCAATTAATCGGCATCAATAAAAAAAAAAAAATCCATACCAATAGTTTTTTTGGGTTGCGTTATAATGTACGAGAGCGGCCTCTAGAGGCGAATCACTGGCACTTAATGTTTATATAAAGTTTCTTTTTTTAATCATTTTTTTATGTAACTTTTTTAATTCATTTGGAATTTTACTTTTTGTTCCAGTTTGAATGCGTCTTTTATTTTCTTTAATATTTATTAATATAATATATTTATTTTTATTTAATTTCACACATATATATTAGTGCCAAGGTCTACATCCCAGACTGCATGTCCCCATAAAGCAATATATGTAGCTCACAACCTAAGCATTCTGATAGCAAAGTAAGAAGAAGCTTCTGTGTGCAAAAATCTACCAACGGTTGCTTCATGACAATGACACAATTTTAATGGATGGCTGTAAAATTCTTCCAACACCATGATGATTTAAAATCTGGTCCTCACCTCATCGGCCAGCTGGTCGGCACGCTGCTGCATGTCCGAGAGCTCATTGCGCATGTCTGCGTCATCTGCCATGGCTGCTGGGGTTGAGTTGGTGGAGCTTACCTCCAACTTCTAAGTGTGGGCCCTTCAGGGAGTATGGGGGGAGCTGGAAAACAAAGGGACAGCAAGTGAAGATACTGAAGATACTGGAGTCATATTCACACTGCAGGAGTGGTTATATATCCTGCTCTTTCCTTGAGTGAACATTTCAAGAAGCTTACACTAACCATAAACATCTCCTAAATAGTGTCCTGTGTTTGTAAAGGACTTGTTTGAGTCTGGGCCAGATTTAAAGATACCCTCTGATCCATTTCCTTCTGAGATTCACAGCATTGCAGAGGTCAGCTGGATTTATAGTCCCAGGAAAGCCATTTAGGCAGGCTATTTTAAATGCCATCAATGAATACCTCAGGAAAAAGAAGCCCGGTGCGTTACTACGATTACTCTGCCGGCTTTATAACCTAGTGGCTCTGCGCTGTGCATTGGAATTGTATAATGAGGAAGAAGCAGGGAATTGCATAACAATGAAGGCAGAGCAACCTTTGTGAGTGGGAATGTAACAAGCATCTTCGTAGCTGTTGAACTATAAAAATTCAACCCTTAGGAGTTCGGTGTACCATCACTTTTCTCTCGTTTTATGCATATTACTAGATAGTTATGCACTTTCTCACCTGACAGCTAGCAGGATCCCTAGGGTACCGGAAAGAACATATACATGAAGCTCAACCATCAAACTAAGGTAACCTGATTATACCGTTAGCAGTGTGGGAAGAAAAGGACGATGCATAGTGTTGAGGAATACAGTAGGAATAGAATGTATTCTTTGTTGCATTTACAATTAAAATTCAATTAAATCTGAGCAGACATTAAAGATGCTATAAAATACCAAGGCCTCCATTTATTACAAGAACCCAACACGAGCAGTCAGATTCAATGCGCCAGCCTGACCTTATACTGGAATGGAAAATAGGATAGGATCTCAGTAACACTGAAACTTACTTCATCACTGACTACTTCACCTTTAGTGAATAACCAAGGCTCAAGGTTATTGTACAAAGCCTCTTTATCAACGGCAGAGCAGAAAATTTATGGACTTCTTTCTTTTATCGTATGTTTTATTTGGGTCATTGAAATAATGGAAAATGTCTAAAATGTCTCTAGAAATTTCCTTTACAAAATTCTAATGAGGCATACAGAGGACACGTGACCAAAAGTGGCCTTGCAATAACAGGAGAATCCAAGCAGCACAAGCTTTATGCAATGAAGAAAATTTCAAAAATTAAACAAAATGAAGTCCCATGGCATTTGACAGCTGGCAGAGATAATTAAAATCAAGCCCAAAATCAGTACAAAATGCTGTTTCCCGTCCATCCTGAGACACAACCATTCTTTTCCATCCTTTTTCACTTAAAGACTGCTAACACATTCCAGGAACATGAGCCTTGCCATCAAATTATATTCTCCAACATTTGTGGATTGTATTACAATTATAGTAATACTCATCTCATATAATGGTATGGATTTCAAACCCACGCTTTCAGGAAAAAGTTCAGAGTCCTTTCCTATTTAAAGAATTCAAGACCATGCCCACTCGAACATACAGTAAACATTGTTCCATCTATGCTAAAAATGACAAACATTTTTCTGTGTATTTATCCAGGGTCATCCTTTTGTATAGTTCAGCCCATCATTTTCCTTTTCTCCTCTACTGCTCTGTTCTGTTACTCTTTAAATCTCCTGCTTTATTAATGTGTCATTTATTCCAGTTCTATGATTCTGCATTGCGCTTCTATGGGTAAATAAAACAAACCTTATGAAACTCGCAAAAGGTGCTTCTAAATAATAAATTCTACACTGGTCAAGGCTAAAAAAAAAGCAGGGTGTAGAAGTGCCGGACAACAGCCACAATTATGATGCAGGTCTAGAAATCGGTTTAATAATGCAACGTGGTTTTTATGAAAATAATACTAGACCATTTTGATTATATTCATGCACTAAATGATCAACAATCATTGGAATCCGTTGCTGGTTATTGTGTTATGTTTATTTTAGATAATAAATTGAGCAGAAATTCGATCCAGCAGTTCTGTCCAGTTGTTTGCTTTTAGCAAGACAATTCAGTGTGGGCTATGACATTATTCTGACTTCATTATAGGAAATCGAGGGACATGGTAGCCCAGTTTTTAAGGCTCTGGGTTACTAATCAGAAGGTCTGGGGTTTAAGCCCCAGTACTACCAAGCTGCCAATATTGGGCACTTAAGCAAAGACCCTTAACCTTTTTAGCTCCAGGCTACTTCCTTGAAGCAGCTCCTTCTACATGACTTTGATCCTATATGCCCTTTAGTGAAGGTCACAGTAGAAACCCCCACCCTGATTTAAAGACCTGATCTCACCCAAAACGCAACGACTTTTCTACCTAGAGCACCTTAGGAGGAAACCAAATGTAGACACAAAAAAACCCATAAAAGGACATCATATTTCGGGGTACAGCGCACTGATGCGTATTATTCCAATTTACTTTAGGTATTTGCAACCGTTTTTCTACCGGCTTTATTAATCCGGCTCTTAGCTGACAGATCACAGTAATGTAACACATTTCTACTCGATCAGCAGCGCGTCTTGGCTTTATTAGGCATGCATTATTTAGCTCTCGTTTGTGATCAATATTTCATTACACTGTAAAGGCAGCGTTTTGTGAAATGTCCACAGCAACATTATTAACTATTGCAGTGCACTGAAAAATAATGTATTGTTCGAAAAACAAAAAAGACTGTGGGTCTCATTTTCAGTTGCTCTGACGGCTGTCATCATTTTCTCTCTGCACCAAAAAACCCTACAATACCTCAACTGCCCTTTACAGACAAGCACATTTAAAGAACACCACTGCTAGAAACACATGCCATTTGCATATCTCTACTCATGATATTAACATGATATTAGTATGATATTAACATCTATACAAATGCTACGTTGACCAAATTGTACCATTTAGGTGAGAAAGAAATGCAGGGCTATGAGCATGCAAAAGCTATAAGTGTCACATGAGGTCTATATTGTTGCTTTGTTATATTTATTGTTGACCAGAGTATTCAACTGATAATCCTAATAATAAATGCATTCAACTCCTGAAACATTTATATGGAATAAATAAAGGTGTTTTATTCCTAAAAATTTACACAAAATGTTTGTTAATTAAAGACAAATGAGCATCTCTGGCTCAATACCTTCAGGTTTAGATACTTCAAAGGTGCAATAGTAAGCCAGAGCTTTTTTCTTTTTTTTTTTTTTTACAAAATAAAAGCACTGTATAAATCACAAGATGTCATACTGAAGAGCTCCCTATGGTTATTTAATATAACTGGAAAAAAATGAGGCTAGTTGTGTCTTTTGTAGAAAGAACAACGTTCTTTTTTTTCAGTGGTTGCTGATCATTACACCACTGCATGTTCAGCTTAAAGCTGAACTTATATGAAAAAATCTGGGTCCCCCGCCTCCTTCAACCTAGGGAAAGGTGTAAAAAGAATTTGGAGCACCCTCTAACACAGGTCTATTCAGAACAGCTTGTGATTGCGCCAGTCCGGCTGCCATTTTGTTTTTTCGCAGCCTTCGTCTCCCACTGTAGTCGCTCTAATGCCATTCCTGTCCTCTGAAAGGAAAGTAAACTTGTCACGTTCGACCTTGAATTTTAGAGTTGCTGAATTAGACCTGATCCGGGGCATTATCTTTTAGATCAGCTAGTGGTATCAGCACAGATATACGGCTCTGTTTTTGTGTCTCCATTCATTATACTCTCTCAGTGATGTGTATCTACATTCTTGGATTTATCTGTCTGTCATGAAATGCTTTGTTTAATATAATTCGATTAAGTGTTATTTGTATTAACAGGGGATGTTGTACAGAAGCAGCTTTACAGACATAACTGAAAGCTTGGAATGAGGCTGATCAGCAAAATAACAACCCTATTGTAAGCACAAAGATGTTTTTTTGATAATAGATCTAAAAATTGTTAGCTTGTAAACTGGATCGAACCGAAGGGCTCGGTTCAGGTTTGGTTTGTTCCCTTGATTAAAACCTTTCATCCTCTTCGTACTCTGACCCCAAACTTCCTAACAAGCAGGGATACGTGAAGAAAAGAAGTCCACTGAGCTGTAATGTACACTATATGTGGCTATATATACTTCAAATGTTGTCTGATTTACATACGCATACATTTAACATGCCGCCTGCAGGTGAAATACCGTAAATAACTCAATATAGACTTATAATCAGCCGAATTAGAAAATGTGTTTAGATATAACCGGCTTTGTTAACAGAAGTCCAAAGCAGCAGAACAAAAACGCAGATTAAATCCAATGGAACATGAAACTATCATGCAAATGTAAGCATTACTGTTCAGTCCCTATAGTACAATGCTGAAAGCTTATACTGCTGACAGTGCCACGATACTAATTTAACCAATATCTCTTTCTTCCTGCTCAATATCATTAAACTGTATTTATAATCATCAGGCGAAGACTAAGAAGGTTACAAGGGTATTTATTTCTGGAGCACTTTCCCCCCGTGCCCACTGCTTAAGGCTGGTTTATATCATGATGCTCTTTCAGCCTTTGCAGTCGATCGAACCCGAGTCCGTTCCAAATGCCCATCTGCGCTCCTTCTGCAGTCAAAGTACCAGATTCCACTGCAGCACTGAAACCCCTCCCAACGGCGACAGCTCACACTCCACCCGCAGTCTGTCGACAACCCGAGCCAGACTTAGGACGTTGTATCCCTCGCAGGATGAATTCATTACCAGCACACCTGCATGGAGCCATTTCAGTCCTTGCGTCTATTCTAATCTGTCATGTGATTCACAGATTTTTCACTGTAATAACGCACAAATGATCAACACATGGATTTACAGTCAATAATATAATACGAATAGAAACATTTTAGCCTTGTTAAAACTACTGGGGAAAATAAATACAAAGTCCATTGCAGCAAAATAAGGAAAAAGTGGGGCGAGAAAAAAAAAGGCTCATATATAGAAAATATTTTCTTCAAAGAATTTATTAGAAAAACGGAAGAAAAATAAACATATAAACACGAAAAACCCTGGACTGAAAGGGTTAAAAAGCACACTAGTACCCTAATTTTTAACACTAATAAAAAATTACCAAATATTGGCATTGTAAACTACAGTGATTTATGCGATACATTTAAGAATTTAAACTTTTATAATTTTGGCAAATATTATATTATATAATATATAATAAATAAAATGGACCTTAAATCAGACTTGCATGCTGAACATTTCAAACTTGTGATATTCTCAGATTTACACATGTAGACAGTCTTTTTCAATTTGCACCTCAGCTGAGACTGAGGTGGCTGTCAAAAAACATTGATTTGGTGTTTCTGCAGCAGATTTCTATTGATTTGTCCCAACCAGCTGACCAAAACAGGTTTGGTTTCCTCTGACCACAAGACATGATTCAACTTCTGATGACATTTGGTGCAACCTCTCCAATGCTTTTAATGTTCTGATCCATGCACCGTTTTTGTTCTGCTGTACGTGTTTATTTAAAAAACGTGGGTGTTCTAGATGTCCATCATCATCACCATCATTATCATCAGAAAAAACGAGTAAAGAATTCCTGATCCCACCTCCTGTACATGCGACATCCTCATAATCGCTCATTCTTATTCAAAACGTTTTTTTTGCATTTCACAATTTCTCGTGCTCAGAAATAATTATAGAAATAATAACCACAACAAAATAATACCAATACACTATTTTAAATCTACATCCCAGAAAACAAGCTGAATGATGAAAGAGGATCATTGCCTGATTTGACGCAGGAAAAAAGGGTAGAGTTCAGGAGCTTTTATGCTTTCAGCTGAAAGGAGCAGGTCTTAGCATCAGCAACTGATAAATAATTAAAGAGCAGCAAAATAAAATACATTAAAAAGCTATTATGGAGTCAAAAGCCAGGACACATGAACAATACCTTCACTTTGGTTCTCAGAATTATAGGATTTGATGTAGCCATGTCTTATAATATACCTGCATAGAGAAAGACACCCTGCAAACACCTTCCGCTACAAGGAAACAGGAAGAAATATCTGTGCCAGTGTGCTTCTGTGATGAAAAGTTGCCCTACTTCATAGGTGTTTTAAGTGGTACGTTCAAAGCAATGCGTATAATCTTATTCAGAAAAATAACCTAAATAATAAATCTTTTTTTCAGCATTTTATAATATAAAAAAAAACATTTTAGGAAGGATTGATGGGACACAAGCGAAATGTTAAGAGGATATAAATGGTAAAGACTAAACATATGCAGCTCATGATGCTAAACGTGCACACTCAGTAGGGATTAGTGTGGGGCTTTATAATCCCAGACGCTTTAGATTGGTACGTGACCTGTGACTGAGTGCAGTCAAACGGATTTGCCCTTGCATAAACAAACAGGAACTTACGACCAACAGGCAAATCATAAGGGCTCATTTTAGATTTTATTTTTATTTTTTGTACAGAATGGAATGACAATAACATCTCAATCACAGCCAGTGTACTGTCTGCAGGTATATATGAAAAGTCCAATTATTCTGGACATCTTGTCTTTTTCCTCCTCTCTGTGTGTTCTTTCACTCATCTTTTCCATACATCTATACATCCATACACATATCTATTGATCCATCCATGCATTTACCCATTCATCCATTCAATCATCAATCCATCCATGCATCCATCCACCCATATACATAACCTTCCATCCACCCATCCACCCATCCATCCATCCATTCATCCATCCATTCATCCATCCATCCATCCATCCAAGCACTTACCCATCTATTCATTCAATCATCAATCAATCCATCCATCCATCCACATATTCATCCATCCATCCATCCATCCATGCACTTACCCATCCATCCTATTAATCATCAATCATTCCATGCATCCATCCATCCATCCATCCATCCATCCATCAATCTATCCATCTATCCATCCATCCATCCATCCATCCATCTTTTGTACTATCTGCAGTTATAATTTATTAGAAGAATCCTTATTCTGGGTGAATGTATTTTTTCAGAACCCATCAGTGTTCTTACTTCCTTATCTCTTATATCTATCAATCTATCAATCTATCAATCTATCAATATATCTATCTATCTATCTATCTATCTATCTATCTATCTATCTATCTATCTATCTATCTATCTATCTATCTATCCATCCAATCCATCCATCCATCCATCTATTCATTCTTCCATCTATGAATCCATCCATCTGTCTAGCCATCCATCCTCTAAAATGTCTGTAGTTTTTATTATAAAAAGAATCATTATTCTGGACAGCTTCTCTTCCATTCACAAATGCATCCATCCATTTATCTATCCATGTATCCATCCATCCATCCATCCATCCATCCATCCATCCATCCATCCTTTCATCCATCCATCTATTCACCCATCCATCCTTTCATCCATCAATCTTCTTTAATCTTCTCTAATCTTTCATTCTCAGGAGCCAGCGTTTTTTATATCACTCACATTTGCTTTGCGGAAACGCTTTACTTTACAATAACTGTTTTTAATGCTTCTATAATGCATGAGACCATGTTTGATGTATCATTGGCCACATGTAGGAATAAGAGCAGCTCAGCATGTCCCCTGTTCGCCACACTCTGTGTGATACCTCTGACTTTTTAATTGCATGTGCTAGAGTCACTCTGAACATGCCCTTTTATTGCTGCTCTTTCAAAAATCTCAAAATATATTCATGCACACTTTAAAGGTTTTCCCTTGGGTGCTCTCTGTAAGCAAACTAATAATCTTGGTAGCATAACTGAAGAAATAAGGGGGAGGGGGGGGGCAGATGAGGAGATGATTATTCAGACAACCTCAGCTACTGTAAGTGTAGCCAGAGGATTCTGCAGCAGGAGACAGGAATCCCTAATAAATAAGAGGATAGAGGAAGATATATACTAATATACTAAGCTCCTATAAAGATTATATATGGAGAACTCCCTGGATTGTTTCTATGGAGACCGTTTTTCAGAATTTATATAGCTGTGAGGACTCAAAAGCAAAAATCTATCTATCTATCTATCTATCTATCTATCTATCTATCTATCTATCTATCTATCTATCTATCTATCTATCTGTTCATTTATTTATTTAAATTATTTTTTACCTCCAAATGACTTAGGTGTATGCAGTTTAAAATAAATAATCATCTTGTTGTTTTTCCTCCGTACAGTCCTGCAATAAACTTTTAATAAAAAATCATAGTAAATAAATCACCATACTCCTTTTTATTTGCTTTCATTCCTGTACATTTTTGGGTTGATTTTTTTTTTCTGAAATCAGATGTATATATTCAATAGAATTATTTGTATAGTGCATATAACAATGCGCATTGTCCCCTGGAAGCTTTACAGGGATAAATAGGTAATACAATGTGATTTTTTTTTTATTTTTTTTTATTAATTTGATATTATATTTTAAACCTGAATGGTATATGATGATTATTATGCTTCAAAAAATTAAGCATGTTTGGCATTCAATTTGAAAAGTATTGTGTTAATGCCTTAAAAATCTCTGCTATTTTGTACACATTGTCAGTGCATATTTTTTGGCACAAACATTATGAAATAAATTGATGAATAAAAATGTTGTAAAATCCTTTATGCATTAATTGTTTTTTTATGGATATTAAAAAGGCACTCAGTTTTTCAGCACACGTCCAATGTCTATTAACCAATGGTTTCATCTTGACAGTTTTATTAATGGAGGGAGAGAACAGCGAGATGGGGGTGAGTGTTGGAGCAGATTGGTGTACGTGGTCGGAGTCGTGAGTCACCATTTCAGGGAGAGAAGTAGCAGCAGATAAAGCAGGAGCAGCTCTGCAGTCCAACAGCCGCATTAACACAGTCGTGCTCTGATCAAGCCCACCTGCCTCTCACAAGAGCACAAACACAAGCACACAAGCAACACAATGGAGGCCTGCACAATAGACGCCTTTCCGCAACGGGTGTCTGGTTTATACAGAAGATAGAAAAAAAAGCTTTAATCGGTGTTTGAGGTCGGTGAGAAGAGCTGTTGGGATTTTCCATTCTCTCTCTCTATCTATCTCTCTCTCTTTCACTCTCTCTCTCTCTCTCTCTCTCTCTCTCTCTCTCTCTCTCTCTCTCTATCTCTCCTGCGTCACAAGTATGCAATGACTAATCACTGGCAGATGATGGCGTCAACAAAAAAAAATGTGTATAAACCCCCCAAAAACCAACAAGAATATTAATAACCCAGACTCATAAAAACAGCCACGTGACCCAGACAGTTCTGCATACAGCACATGCTTTTAATGTTAACTATGTTGATCCTGTGTCTTTTCAGGAGTGCGTCACCTCACACACACGGTATATACATATAAAATCTAAAAAGAAAAGAAAAAGACAGAGAAATACTGCGTTAAAGCGTGAATCCCGCAGATGCGCCTTCAGTCTCAGTTGCGGGTCTCTCCCCTCTCCGCCCACGCAAATCCAGGCCCCGCCCATCACCCATCTACCCACCATCACTGAGAAGACACAGGGGGTAATTAGTGCCTCCTGTCACGTAAATATATACACAGGTTCTTCCTTTCCTTCTTCCTTCCTTTCTTTCTTTCTTTCTTTCTTTCTTTCTTTTTTTTATACCAACTTTTCTTTTAGGGGATGAGAATGGTACACATGGTAAAAAGCATGTCCATTATACAGTATTGCGTGATGCACAGCAATGTTTTTCCATCCTGTCTACAACACCTCTCTCTCTCTCTCTCTCTCTCTCTCTCTCTCTCTCTCTCTCTCTCTCCCTCTTTCATGTTATGTCGCAGTTTATCACGCCATCTGACGCAAATTTCCCTCCTTTCTTTTTTCCTCTGAGCTCGTCCATCACGAAGGCTATACATGGTCATATATGATCTTTACATGATTTCCTTTTTCTCCCGACGTCACGCCACCACGGACCTCCTCTCCTTTCCCGAGGAGGTCCGTGCAATATTCTTTGGCCAAAACCCAAAGGCGCATGCGGTGCGTGAAAAAAAACACCCGCAGCAAGGCGTGTGTTTAAACACGACGTGTTGACTAGGCATCCAGATACGCACGACTTCAAATAGGATGACGATGATTAATATGATGATGATCAAACCCGATTTTGAATGAAAGAAATCGAAAATACCTTACAGAAAGGCAAAGGAAAAATCCCCCCAAAACAAACCCCTGTACCAGACAAAATTGTACTTTGTTTTGACGTAATACTCATATACCTATAAGCATCTGCCATCCATCTACGATCTAGCCAAATATTACACGGATATAATTATGTTTCAAAGGCTGTCGCTATCCGTGGTGCTGAAGCACAGAATCCGCCCACCTCTAGCCTTGGACTCCTGACAGACCATCCTCTGAACCATAATCACAAGCCTAGTCGTGATCATTTCCACCTTTTTTAATCATAACAGCAGCGATAACCACGTATAAACACGCACACGCACACGCACACACAAACACAAGCTCGGTACATTACCATTCCACGATCTCTCCATGAGTTTTTTCATAAAGCATTAAAAAAAACAAGTATTTTTCTACACTGATATAAGTAATACCAGATCCTTACCTGATGATGTGCTCTGTTCAACAGCTGATCGCTTTGAAACCCGCTCCTGCTCCTGCTGGCGCTGCGTGGCTTTACTGCAGCTTCTTCTTCTTCAATGGAGACGCGCTCTGCTCTTGGCAAACATGGCCGCCGCTTTGACGTCAGCGCCTTTTAATAGTAGTCTGTCGCGCGGGTGGGGGTGCGCGTGTGTGTGTTGGGGGGTGGGGGGTGGTTGGGGATTTTCTTTTTTTTTTTCTTTTTTTGGGGGGGTGGGGGGTATTTGGCAGAGGGGTAAGAAAAGAGAAGAGAGTATTGAAGGGGCAAAATACAAAACGGTACAGGGAAAAATAAACACCTGAATGAATGAATGAATGAATGAATGAATGAATGAATGAATGAATGAATGAATGGCTATTACAGAAGATTGTTATAAAAAGTGATGGTTTAAGGCATATATATTAGACACAAAGGTTAGATTTTCTTTGTTTGTTTTTTATAAAGTGGACCTTATTAATTTGCAATCTAAATATCTGTTTCCATGATCTTGTTGCTATGTTTGCTTTAATTTGCAGCCTGCTTTATATAATACCAATTCTAAGTTCTGTGCAATAATTTAAGTACTGTAAGATGTTTGAGGCTGTAAATGATAATAACATATTGGAAAATTAATACTTCAAAAACATCTAATTGTTTCTACCACTGCACCCTGTATAGTATAGGATATACACTTTACAAACAATAGTTTTTGGACACCTGACCATAAGATTGGTATGTGCTCTTTGAACACTGCATTCCACATTTAGTTCCAATTCACTGTTATAATAACCTCAGCTTGTCGCGGAAGATGTTCCACTAGATATTGGTGTGTGTTTATTGAGATTTATGCTCATTCACACATCACATGTGCGTTAGGTTAGGTTACTGATGTAGGTGAGGTGGCCTGGGGTGTTCAGATTAATTTTAAAGGTGTTCAAAATTGTTTATAGCTCTATAGCAGGAGAGCTCCCACTTCAAACCATGTAAAGCATATATTTAAGTGGATCACTTTGTGCACATGGGCACTGTCCTGTTGGAACAGGCTTGGGTCTCCCAGTTCAAGTAAAGGAAATATTTAATGCTACCACATTCTATAAAATTGTGTGCCTTTATGTTTGTGGTAACAGTTTGGAGAAGAAGCAGAGATATGTCATTACAAAACCATAGAGAAATGTTAATTTATTACTTTTTATTTTCATGGTTCTGGGAACCATCAAATCAAATCAAATCAAATCAAATATCTATATCTTAGCATAAAAAAGAAATAGCAGAAGGTGAAAAATATAAATATAATTCATATTAATATAAACAATAAAAAATATATGAAAATATATGATATACAAGAATGAGTATGGCAGATATTGACAGTACAAATTAGAGTGAATTAGGTTGATTGTCCTACAATTGTCCATGTGCAGTATGGTGTGGTATAAAGTTTAACTGTGGTGTGCAAGCCCAGAGTTGAAGTGACAGTCCAGAGTTAAGGTGTCAAACAATAGTGCAAAATAAAGTTGTGCAGAAATTAGTTAAGATGAGGAGAGAGGTCCATTACTAAATCCTGGGTATTTCCTTGTTTAAACTCTGACTTGCATGTGGGAAAAACTCCTCTTTATTCGTTATGTGTTTGCTTTCAAGGAGCAGAAGCACTTCCCTGAATGCAGCAAACAAAATAGTCCATTGTTAGAATGGCTGAGGTTCTTTGCAATCTTTCTGGCTCTGGTCCGGCACTGCATGCTGTAGATGTCCTGCAGGTTAGGAAACACCTTCTGGAGTGCTCACCTGTCTGGCATGGTGCTATTCCCGAACCAGGAAGTGATGCTACCTGTCAGGAAACTGTAAATGGTGCAAGTGTAAAATGTCCTTAACAGCTGAAAGGGTAGTTTAAAGTCCCTTAAGCATCTCAGATGGTACAGATGCTTCTGGGTCTTTTTTACATGGGTGTTGATGTGTCAGGACAAAGACAGGTCCTGTGTGATGTGAACACCTATGTACCGGAAACTGTCCACTTTCTTCACCGGGGTCCCGTTGATGTTTAGCGGTTGGTATGACTGCTCCTGCTTTGTGCTGAAGTCCACTATCAACTCCTAAGTCTTGCTGAAGTTCAGGAGAAGATTGTTTTCCTGGTACTCTCCAGGTTCTTGATCTCCTGTGGGTAGGCTGTCTCGTCGTTGTTGGAGATCAGACCACCACAACACTTTCATCAGCAAACTTGATTATGGTAATGGAGTTGGAAGTGGCCACACAGTCAAATGTGTACAATGAGTACAGCAGTGGGCTCAGAATACAACCCTGGGGCGCTCCAGTGCGCAGGGTGAGGGTGTTTGCCCACCTGTATGGCTTGTGGTCTGTCTGTCAGGAAGTTGGAGATCCATTGACACAGGACTTAGGACCTCCCACTTAAAGGTGAATGTGGAGGGAATTATGGTGTTAAACGCTGAACTGTAGTCCACAAACAGCATTTTTGCATAATTCCGTTTTCTTCAGTTTAGGTGGCTCATTATTGTGTGAAGAAGATGAGCAATAGCGTCCTCAGTAGAGTGGTTCTGGTGGTATGCAAACTGTATAGGATCCAGTGTGTCTGCTAGTGATGCAGTGATAAAGTCTCTGACCAGTCTTTCAAAGCACTTTACCTGACCTACTGAGGTCAGGGCTACAGGGCAGGGATGAAGTGCTTTGAAAAACTGGTCAGGGACAGCCATAGGTGACTCTCGTTGGACACCAGGGCTACAGAGCGGCCAACGGCCACATTGGTCTCTTTAGTAGCCTTAAGAGCCAAATCTGCCACACAGCAGAGCTCCTGGACCTCCTGGCCGCCCGACATGCCCCCCACGTCTAGCTCTCGCAGCAGGTCAGCCTAATATGTCTGTAACACCGCCATGGTGTGCAGGCCCGCAACGGCTTTACCTGCTGAGGCGTATCCCTTACCCACCAGTGCCAACGTGAGGGGCTTGGTGGGCAGTGTCGTGGTCTTTATGGACAATGAGACACCCGGGGAGAGATAGCTGGCAAACGTCTCTTCAATCCAGGGCACCTATCCATAACCGAAAGGCAGACCCTGTCGAGCTTACTGGATGGGGGACATTTCTGCTGATTGGCCAGCCAATCTAAATCAAGCTTGGCTACGGAATGGGTCACAACCGCCATTAGCACCTGGACCTCCGGCTCATGTAGAGAGCGTAGCTTCCTCTTTTCCCTTTCTCAGAGGAAGAGAGGTGGAGCTTTATGCATTTTTCACAAGGATAAGAAACCACCAAAAGGCATGCTTCTGAAGCTTGCAAACGAGTGCCGGACCAAGCAGGCGAGGAAGGAGAAAGGGACAAACCTGTCTTGAAACCCTCTCCTAGGTCCCTCTGCGAGCCCCAGAAGCTAGTGGGCCAGAACCAAGAAAAACAGGGGCACCCTTTTCCACTCCCAGGCAAGCTACACATAGGCTGTGTATTCCTCTAAACCCATATTTAAATGATGTTCTCTAAACCAATACTTAAAAACAATTCCCTGTAGTGACTAATACTCATGAGAAGAACAAATAGAGTGAAAACATTCATAAGCGCTGCCTTGTATTTTCCCATTCTCTCTTTTGCTCAAGTGATAGAGACAGATAGAGTTGACGGGTACAAGCAATAGTATTCAGTTATTGCTCCCACTGAGCTTTGCCTCTGCAGCATGAAAATGTTTTCGTCCTGGCAGTGAAAATTCAGCTTTAGCTTCAGACAGCTTCTGATTTCTGTACAAAGGTGGCCAAATGCACACACTCTGAACAAAAAAAGCAGCAATGACTTGCAAAATTTTTAAATGGGTCAGAAGGTCATCCTCATAGACATATACTGTACACAGTACACACACACACACACACACACACACACACACACACACACACACACACACACACACACACAAAGAGAGAATATTCATTATCAGGATTTCATCTTCTAAAGTGACCAAATGGCACCAAATACTTATCAATCTGTAATACATTTTTCAAATGATTGATCCTGGGACACGATATAGAACAGGAATAGTGGCATGACTGTGCAAATCTGTGTTTTATCCAAAGTCGTGTCTCCCTGCCTGCTTGATTTACATAATGCTGAATCTATGGTCATATTCTTTACTCTAGATTTTGTATTTTAATGCTGAAGGAGAAACATCTAGTCCAAAATAAATTTGTGTATTATATATTATTGATTCTGTGTGCATTTGTCCGGTAACCTCTGATCCTGAGTCAGTTTTTCTAATTAAATGACTGACATGGAGGGAAAAGAGAGTATATTGGAGAGAAAAAAATATTGGAAGGTATTAGTTAGTATGTAGATATTGTACAGAAACAAGTGGGAGATGAAATAGAGCAAGAGAGATAGAAAGAGAGAGAGAATGAGAGATGGAGTGGGAGGACAAGAGTGGGAGGAGTTGTGCAGACCAGAGAGAAAGGACTGGATGGAGGAGGAGAGCTGTTGAAAAGCAAGAGAGGGAGGGAGCGAGTGTGGTGCTTTCGGCAAAAGGACTCTAGCCGTGACTCAACAGTCTCCCCCAATAAACATGTCTCTTCCCTGCTGCTCGAGAGAAACGGGCCACTGAGATGACTCAAGGGAACGTGTGCCTTGCCACATCACAGTCATTTCACTCAAACGATTTATCGCAGATATTGGCGGTGTTATAGTCATTGCCTCGATTCTGCCATCTTTGTTCTTCAAGTAACTGATGGAAAAATAAATGGATGAATGAATGAATGAAGGAAGGAATAAACAATTAAGTGGATTATTAAATGAATATAATAATAAATGCATGAAAAAACTCAAAATGTATGGATGAATAATTAAATGGATGAATAAATAATTATATCGATGGATAAATGAATGAATGAACAAATGAATGAATAAACAAATGGAGAAATGAATGAACACCTAAACGTAACTGTAAAATAAATAAAATAACAGGAGCACACAAACTCAAAGTGTATGAATTAATAAATAACTGGATGAACAAACGAATGAAAGAAAAATTGGAGAAAAAAAAGTGGAGGATGAGTGGATGATTGAATAACGGAATGGATGGATGAGTGAATTAATTAATTAATTAGTGCATAAATAAATTAATGATCAAATGAAAAATAAAACAGTGACACAGACTCAAATATATAGATAAAGAAATGAGTGGATGAATGAATAAATGAATTAATGAAATTGTGAATGAAAAAAAAATATATAATTAAATATATATCTATTATTATTATATTGTCCGATATGAATATTTATATAAATATTATACTATTTGAACCCTTAAATGTGATTAAATATGTGTTAATTTTGAGCAGTTTGTTCTGCCATAACATAAACAACAGGTTTATTTTAATCATTGCTTTTCTGTAGTCAACTGCCCATACACACTAACGGTGATACTGAAGACACTTTACAAATCTAAGACTAATAATAAACACACAATTGCTGATGCATATTTTTTTTCTTAGGAGGCATTTATATAATATTTCTGAAACTAGTCTTGAGTGTCAGAGCTTTGTAATGGTCACAGTTTCCCATCAAAGTCTTCAGGACAGAGTACCGTAGTTTTGGTTTTGGTTTTGCCTGTATAAGGACAAGTAAGAACACGGACCAAATTGTCTCTTGGATGCCTCACAAGATTAGTCCCAACTTTAGATGGTCAAAATGTGTGACGTGTCCTCCATTATACTGATTGAACATTGTGATCTTTGCGGATTTACATTTGTATAAGCAGGTGATATGAACACACTCTGGATATGAACACACTTCAACTTCAATCTGTGTAATGAGTTCATTAGAAATTTCTCAGTCCAAACTGAAGCACCTGTTATTTTCTATTTCGCAACATAGACCTTTTCCTATGTCCAGATATAGAATCCTGGTTCTTATAACTACACACTGTAAATTATTATTCTAGTCAATAAATAATTGCTATATAAGTCTAATACTTTACAAGTAGCTATAGAACTGTGCCTTTGTAAGAAGGTTAAGGTTAATATTGTATTGGGGAAGATGTCCATTTGGGAGGAGGGGTTACAATTGGAGTTTTAAAGCCAGCTACCATGTTACACTTGTATGATTATTCCCCAGCACAAAATACTTCTTTACTCAGAAGGTGTTGTTTAAATAATTAGTTGCATGTGTAGTTAAAGCAAAGTCAGGAGATGGTTGTTCTTGATGGGTCCTATGGAGCTTTAAAAGTCTTAAAAGTATGCTTTTATAAACCTAGCGTGCATTAGGTCTTAAGGCCAATGTTGACAATGACATGTCTAGATTGGAGTTTTAGCTACTATGTTCTGTGCAACATGGTAGCTTGCTTTAAAACTCCAAGTGTAACACTCCACCATACATCTCCAGCCCCTCCTCCAAACTGGACATCTCCCTGAATACAATATTAACCTTAAACTTCTTGTAATTGTATAATTATTAAGTAATTTATTTTGCACTTCTTGCATTGGGGGTTTGAATTTGGAATCACATACATATTCTCCTCATACTCTGGTTTCCTCCCCCTAGAATAAAGTCTTACACTTTAGGTTAATTGTTGGAGAATATTTCCAAATTCATTGGTGTTTGCATGGTTGTGTGAGTGTGGTAGCTCAGCGTATTACACGTTGATCAAAACATGAGTTTACATCCCAGCACTACCAAGCTCCCACTGCTGGGTCCTTGAGCATTCTGATATACAGTAATTGTAAGTCACTCTAGATATGGATGTCTGCCAAATACCATGAATGTGAGTGGGTTAAAATCAAATCCAGAGTGCCTGGAGTCCCCAGAGATAGACTCTAGGTGCCCATGGGAACCTGTATATACGATAAGCAGTAGAGAAAATAAATGGATTAAGTACTACTGTATAATGGCCTCGGTTTCCATTATATTTCAACTTATAGTGAACATATTTATCTTTCGATATGTTTTTATATGTTAAGGCAGATCATTTTAACTAATACTACAAAGCCGATTCCAAAAAAGTTGGGACACTGTTAAATTGTAAATAAAAAGCAGAATGCAATGATGTGGAAGTTTCAAATTTCAATATTTTATTCAGAATACAACATAGATGACATATCAAATGTTTAAACTGAGAAAATGTATAATTTTAAGAGAAAAAGAAGTTGATCCTAAATTTCATGGCATCAACACATCTCAAAAAAGTTGGGACAAGGCCATGTTTACCACTGTGTGGCATCCCCTCTTCTGTTCACACCAGTCTGCAAATGTCTGGGGACTGAGACATAGTTTAGGAATAGGAATGTTGTCCCATTCTTGTCTAATACAGCCTTCTAGTTGCTCAACTGTCTTAGGACTTCTTTGTCGCATCTTCCTCTTTTTAATGAACCATATGTTTTCTATGGGTAAAAGATCTGGACTGCAGGATGGCCATTTCCGTACCCGGATCCTTCTTCTGTGCAGCCATGATGTTGAAATTGATGCAGTATGTGGTCTGCCATTGTCTGGATGTCATGGAGTCCCAGTTTTCCAAAAAGAAATTCATATTTTGATTCGTCTGACCACAGAACATATTTTCATTTTGCCACGGTCATCATGTTTAGATATGGCTTCTTTTTTTACCTATAGAGTTTTAGCCGACAACGGCAAATGGCACGGTGGATTGTGTTCACCGACATTATTTTCTGGAAGTATTCCTGAGCCCATGTTGTGATTTCCATTACAGTAGCATTCCTATATGTGATGCAGTGCCATCTAAGGGCCCGAAGATCATGGGCATCCAGTATGGTTTTCCGGCCTTGACCCTTACGCAAAGAAATTGTTGATGATATTATGCACTGTAGATGATGATAACTTCAAACTCTTTGCAATTATTCTCTGAGAAACTCCTTTCTGATATTGCTCCACTATTTTTGGCTGCAGCATTGGGGGGAATTGGTGATCCTCTGCCCATCTTGACTTCTGAGAGACACTGCCACTCTGAGAGGCTCTTTTTATACCCAATCATGTTGCCAATTGACCTAATAAGTTGCAAATTGGTCCTCCAGCTGTTCTCTATATGTACATTTAACTTTTCCTGCCTCTTATTGCTACCTGTCCCAACTTTATTGGAACATAAAGCTCTCATGAACTCCAAAAGGAGCCAATATTTGGCATGACATTTTAAAATCTCTTAAAACATTTAATATGTTTCTATATTCTATTGTGAATAAAATATAAGTTTATGATATTTGTAAATTATTGCATTCCCTTTTTATTCACATTTTGTACAGTGTCCCAACATTTTTGGAATCTGGTTTGTAGTTACAGTAATATCTGTATCTTCAAGCTGGTTTTTATAGCAACTTGGGTTAAAAAAAGCCTTTGGACTTCTGTTAAACAAGCACATGCTGTAGGGCAGGATTTGTATTTAAATCCTGGTCCTCCCCAGGAGTCTCAGACTGCTCAGAAAACGTTGTATAAAAGTTAGGTACTGAAATGAGGGGCGCAGGTCAAAGCAGCACCCTTCTGAACTCGGCCCACTGCTGAAGAATGCCTAAGAGTCAGGTGGTAAAGTAGAAGGAAAGAGATGAAGCCAAAATGTTGTCACGTGAAATTGTTTATAATCATGTATATAATAAAATAATGTGTTAAATAATGAATTAAATTGTCAATGTTCGTCTGTATAAAGGTGTGCATGAAAGTGAAATATATTGAAATACATGAAATACATGAAAGGTGTGCATGAAAGTGTGTGCAAATGTTTGTGTGTGTATGTATGTATGTATGTATGTATGTATGTATGTATGTATATATATATATATATATATATATTGTGTATATGTATGTGTTTCTGAGTGATTGTGTGTGGTCATGAGTTTAAATCCCAGCTCAGTTGTATGAATGAGACAAATGTAACCCAAAATAAGGTGTGGTATATGTGTGTGTGTGTCTAGTGTTCCCATTTTGGCAACAACCTTATCCCTGGCCAGGATGAAGTGTTTCCTGAATTGGAATGAATTACTTAATACACACACACACACACACACACACACACACACACACACACACACACACACACACACACCACAACTGAGTTCAGACTGCTGTTAATGAGAAAAAAGATTAGTGTGATATAAAAGTGTGTATCAGCTGCAATCATTTATCACATCACCTGAGGGCCTGAGTGTAAAATCTCAAAGGAATTCCCACACACAACCTGATATTTGTCTTCTGAAAAACCTGGAATTTGTAATAGGTGCACTTTGTGTGTCAGATCTACATTATAGTGGTCCCATGTTATGTGTGTGTGTGTGTGTGTGTGTGTGCGTGCGTGCGTGCGTGCGTGCGTGCGTGCGTGTGTGTGTGCAGTGGTCCAGAATGCAATGTCCCTTCTGGTCATCACACAGGAGAGCTCCCCTGCAGTGCTTCATTTTGTCTTCTTTTTATGTGTGTTTATTAGCTTATGTGTGTAAGTGAGTGTGTGTGTGCCAGCTGGGTAAACCTTGCTGCATGAGAATGTACACTTTGAGCAGATGTATTCCAACTCATAAATAGATTTTCAGAGACAAACCAGACCTTCTATAAAATAAATAATAAACAGCACTGAGTTATAACACTCATAGGCGGCCATTTTGCTACAGAAGTCTGCTGTATGAAGGGAGGGAGGTGTTGCGCTGAGTCCTGGGTGAGGGTGGCATTTGGAAAAGAGATGAAGAGAGGGATGAGTAGAGTGTGTCACCAAAACCGTCAGTCCTCCTACACACAGCTATGGTGCTTATCCCCCCTTTCTTTTCTCTATCTGTTATGGAGGTCATTGTTCCGGCTGATGACTCAAGGCTTGTGTGCTGCTAATCGCTATCACTGAAAGAAAGGGTAATGAAAGACTTCAAGCCAGAGAAAAACACGTGTGTGTGTGTGTGTGTGTGTGTGTGTGTGTGTGCATGCATGCAGAGGCGTACAAGAGGAGAGACCATTGTGTATATGTATTTGTGTATAAAGGAGCAGGACAATATGGCAGATAGAGCACCTGATGAGCCCTCTGCACCTTCACCTGAGCGTTGCTATGGCAATGCAGAGTTACTCTGGTTCCTCTCCAGTCTGTCGGCTACACCCGCAGCCTCAGGTTTTGTCATCTTCTTCCCCCTTTCGCTCGGTAGAGGAAAAAGAACTCCATGCACTTGGTGCTGCCCGTGCACGTGATCGAAGAAAGCGTGGGAACGAGACTGTGCACACACACACACACACAAACACACACACACACACACACACACACACACACACACACACACACTCACACACACACACACACACACACACACAGCTTTGAGCACAGTGCACAAGGGACTGACAGTACATATCTGTCCTTATGGAGTTCCTCAAGGTTTCTTCATTCTGTGTGTGTGTGTGTGGGTGATGGCCTTAAAGAAGAATGCTACATGACTCCACTGCAGTAAAACCATTGCCACTTCTCTCGATCAATGAAAGGACTGCACCTCTGTACTGGTGCCTCTGCCCTCGCAGTCCAAACTGATTTATCGTACACAAGCTTAAGCACTATATTTTGACAGCCCCTCCTTTGAGGTCAGACCCAGACTGGATTCATAAAAAAACACATGATAATTGAATAATTAATCGTGGTGCAGTAATCATGTGTACAGTAAGCTTTTCATGAACAACACTTTATGGTGGCATAACAGTGAAAGACATGGTTTATATATTCCTGTGTGCCTACTCAATAAAACAAAAAACAAGACACACATTTCCTGTCCTGTTCTATTTTTACACCCCGCTCAATGCCCTCCTCCACTTCAATTTACGTCATTTTTCTAAATTTTCTTTATTCATCTTTACAGCTACATGTTTGTGCATAGCTTCTGTTCACTCTTCTGACTCTTTGCAAAAAGTCGGAGGAAAGGAGGGAGGAGGGGACCGAGCCAGCGTGCCAAGCTCAGACGCTGTGCAGCACCAGTTGAAGAAAGATGGCCAGCAGCAGGGAACTCGAAAGGCGTCCATCTGCCCTCAACTACAGAAACGACACGCAATTTTAAGCGAGCAACTGGTCGTTGGACATGTTAATTACTCTACTGAAAGAAAATCAGGGTTGAAGGAACATCTTTACAAATTACATGCATGATAAGGAGGTTATCTTAAATCTCCAAGTATTGTATAGTGTTGTGTCATTATTCTGAGGCAAAACTGTATTTTCTATTGTTTGTATACAGTGGCAAGCGATGCATTTCACACCGAGGCCTTCAGTGGTGTCCTACCTAAAGCAATCCACCTCCTAATGCAATCATTATAACGCTATAGAAACCATCAATATTATAGAGAGCACTGCATCACAGACAGGAATCTCATACAGTGAGATTTAATGGCGTTACTAAAGTAAGAAATCCAATGAGCACAATTTAACGAGGCTCCTTTCACTGTAGCCACAACTGCACCAGCTGCATACATCATCTCTAGCAGAAGCATCAACATTAACCTAATCAAATATCTTTCTATTTTTTTTCTTTGTGCATTACTTTTTTTTTTTTACTTCTGGGGATTTAAAATGAATGCAAATGTATGTGTTTCAGTACAAATTTGGTGGACAAGAAAATGCTAAAATATAAAAGGTTAATGAAAAAACTATTGTTTTGAACTGTTTTGGATGAAGTTTCCTGATGTCCATCTGTTCTTGAAAATTCCATCATGTAGATGTCTTTGTAAGTGTTTCTGAGATCAAATCATTTTACTCTCCTCTGCCAGCCATTGTGGATTAAAGTTTTTTCACAAATTAATATACAAAAATATGTTTGAACTTGTGCAGTTTGCAGCATTTGCGGAAGAAAGATAACTAGTGTGCTCTCTGACCAGCTAATCAAAAGACGTGAAAATGCTGACCTGTTCGGACGCCTGCTAGATGGCCTTGGAGTGTCCAAATTTCAGTCTGATTGGTTATAGCAAAAGCTTTAAGCAACATAAAGTTTATGCTAAAAAGCCTACAGTGCGCACAGTGCCCACAGTGATGGCCTTACAGCAATATGTGATGTGACAGCTGGAATCTGATTCGGGTAGAAACTCCAGTGTTAACTTTCAGTTGGTGTGAACAAACACTATACAATGAAGAGGCTAGACTATCAGGAGAAATGTAATATGTATACAAGGACAAAAATATTTTAAAACCCGTGTTGGTGATTCCTTGATAGCCCTAACAACACATCAGTTCTTGTACATACCTATTCACCAGAGCTCAACAACCCACAAACCACCATTATATCTATTTAAAATTGCAGAAACCCAACCGTGACTCAGCCTGCTCTCATCCAGTGGTTGGATAATGAGAGGATTAGTCAGTGAAGCATCCAAGTGGCCGAAGGTAAGGATCAGCATCATGCTACCACCATGATGCTTTACTGTCTGCCAAGATGGTGTTTTCATGATTGATAAGCAGAACTGGATTTTAATAGCACTTTGTGCTAAAATGGTGCAGAGATAAGCTACAATCGAAAAAATACGTATTTCAGCATGGATTTTCCTAACTCTATGGGTCACAACTCTCCATAGAATACAGCTATGGGGAGTGTATATCTGTTGAGCTCCTTCACTGACTAATACCATCTTTACCACTGACATCAGACAGATAGCTCCTTCTAGAGGTTGCAATGAATTGCCAGAACCAATTTAGGCATTTCATAGAAAAATGGATGGTCAATAATTTAGTCGGATACATCATTCATCACTTTTCTTGTGTGACTTTTGTCACACAAGAAAAGTTGTCCTAGAGCATGATGCTGCCACCACCATGCTCCACCATGAGCATGGAATTTATTTTTGTACCAAACTGATTTTTTAGAACCTTGCAGATGAAATAAGGTCTACCTTGATTTAGGTGGGCTTGTATGTTTTCTTTTTTGAGAGAATACAAGAGATTGTTGCCACCGGAAGGAAGCAAACAGTAAACAGCAAACAGCAACATTGCCAGATACTTTTGCAGCAGGTCTCTTGGCAGCCTTTCTGATATGATTTTGTCCTTACTCCTACTTTTATGTTATGCTCAAATGTTTGGAAGGACGTCCTGTTCTAAGTGAGTCACGTCAATTCACACTTGTTTTCTCCACTTGTTGATCATGGCCGTCACAGTTTTACATCAAATGCTTTGGGAATTCGTTTGCAGCCCCTAACCTTATCAATACTGTGTAACAGTAAGATACTGTGCATGCTTTGTAAGCTCTTTGGCTTTATCAGTCAAAAGAAGCCAAGAAGCTGCTGAGGGAATCCGACAGAAACTGCTGATTATTTATACAGAGGTTAACAGAATCACTTTTAAATCACTGTTGCAACACATTACTCCAGTAAACACCTCCTTAGCTTCATGACATATAGTATGCAGGTAGGGGTCAGAAATGAGTGCTAATGCACACTTATTTACATTTTGTATTTCCTGGATATTCAGCTGAAATAGATTTCAGCTTCAACACTGCCATACTTCTGTGATATGCTTTAAATGTAAGGATATATTACTTTTGCAACATGCTTGCAAGGATTTTTAAATGTAGCATATAAATATATATACAGGACTGTCAAAATATAGAAACATATAGTCTTTTATTATTTTCGAGAGACACATGTATGTTTCTTGTGTTTCTATGCGACAAACCCAGTAATTTAACGCTATGAAGATTTACTTTGGAGAAAACAAATATATAAATGTACAAATGTTTCACTTTATTTTCTTTAAAAAATCCTCCATTAGGACAAATAACAGCTTTACACACTTTCTGCAACCAGTCAGTTAGTTTCTCCAAGCATTCAGCTGAAATACTTCACTGTGCCTCTTGTAAAAATTTGCAAAGTTGTTTTTCACTAGTTGGAGATTTCTTTCTGATCCTGTGATCAAGTTCATCCCAGAGCAGTTCATTAGGATTTAGGTGCGGTGACTGAGCAGGCCATTACATGATATATAACACTCCAGCTGACTGTTTGCGCTCTAAATAACACAGAGCTTGAATGTATGCTTTGGGTCATTGTTTTGTTGTATGGTAAAGTCAGTTCCATTGAGCCGCAGTACAGGTGGAAATGCATGATGTTGAAGTATCTAATGGGAGCCATGTTGGTTCAGTATTCCTTTTACCTGGACTAAGTCTCCAACCTTTCCTGCGCCAAAACAACCCCAAACCATTAAGCTTCCACCTTTATGTTTGACTGTGGGGGTAAGGCAGTCTGCTAACATATTCTCTCCTGTTCTGAAGTTCTTATGTTTGCGAATTTTTAGAAACTTAGAAACTTCCCTCCAGTCATTTACTGTGCAATGCATGTGTGCTTTTGCCTTGCATACAATGTGCAAAATGTAGTACAGGAGGCTCAGTTTTAATTAAATTGTGAAATAAAAATGCTACCAATGTCACACTATATTCAGCTTTTAGAGGCTGTTGTATTTGTATAATATTGCAAAATGAAAATGAATCCATTAAGACCATTAGCACAACTGAACATTATATGTCTACCTTACGAACGAGTTACATTCCGAATGACCATTCGTAGCATGAATTTGTTTAGTAATTTCTTCCTGTGTTCGTTATTGACTATGCATATCTCCTATTAGTGTAAGAGCTATAAATACTATCAAATAAATAATTCAATATTTTAAAACAAATCTAAATAATCAGAATACTGTATACAATATTTCGCATTAAGTAAAAAAAAAAAGAAAAGAAAAAATTTATTAAAAAAATTCATTCGCCCTAGTCCAGTGCACATCATGTAGACTCTTATGTTTGACGGTTAGCTTGTAGTCTCCTCCATTTTAAAATTTTTAGACTCAAAGTTTACTTTGAGCACAGGTGTGTTCGTATATGCAAAAGTTCGTAAAGTGAATATTTATAAAAATTCAACAAAAAATAAACCTTTTTAGGACTTAAGTGAGATTATAGTCAAGGCAAACTCTTAATGCACATGTTTTTCCTTGCGACATATAGGTATAGATCTCTTCAATAGCCATATGTGCTTTATCCCATTATGCTATACAAACCATTTTAAATTTATGGTCTATTGTTTCTTTGAGGAGTGATCTGCCTCTACAACCTTTTATTTACTATTTGTAACTGACACCACAACCTCATGTCCAAGGCTCTTTGTTCGGCTCATTCTCAGAAGCCTAATGCTTTTTATGGTTTTTGCTCTGCAAAAGGCCTTTTTACTATGCAAAGAAGCCATGCTGCTGAAAGTTCAGGTAAGGTCTGTGAACCACAAACCACCCCCCTGGTGCCTGGCAAATATATACACAGGATGAATAATTTATATCAGTGACAAAAAGCAGGCTGAAAATACAGTAGTGCACGCATGTTCTGGTAGTATTGTAGTATTTACTGTTGCTCTCATTCTGTTCAGTTTTGATTGCACTACAGATCTCAGGTCAGTCAGGGTGAGGTAATGAGCCTGAGGCCATGCTGTCTAACTGTTCATATAACAGTGGGGCTTGGTACGAGCCAGAACGAGAGAGAGAGGGATGGAGGAAGGAACAGTCTGGTCAGAGCACTCTGTCTTCTCTGGGTGCCAGTGGGAGCAGGACTGCTGAATAAGCTTGCACTAAGTGTGTGTGTGCGTGGGTGTGTGTGTGTGTGTGTGTGTGTGTGTGTGTGTGTGTGTGTGTGGGGCTGAGGCACTGCAGTACTGCAAGGAAATACGCATCAGAAAGCAAAGTGCACAATCAACGATTTTATCAACGAAACACTGACTGAATATGAAGAACATGGCCATACCATATCATTCTTCTGATCATAGAAACAATGCATATCTCGAAATGCAGCTTTACAGCTTTAAAGACACAGCTGCTGTTTTATCCCTGAGCACAGCTGGTGTTTACACTAAAGCAGCACTGCATTGATTTCTTAAAAAAAAAAAAAAAATCACCCCTCCTCCTTTTTTTCTGTCCCCAATCTTTTTTTCCTTCTCTTTCTATCGTTGATTCACCCTATCCGGCGCTCTGTGTCTTATTACACCCATTCACACAGATGAGTGTCACCATGTGCTCACCATGACACTGGGCTGTCCTTCTCCTTTTTTTCTCTCCTTTTGGCCTCTTGTCATTCTTTGTATTCCAGCCACATTCCACAATCTCTCTCATACACATCCAGACCAAATAGTAAACCTTTTACTATACAGTAAATGCAAATCGGCCTGTGTGTGTGGAGATGCGATCTATACCTCCTGAATGAAACAGTGTAATGGCCATTGGTTTTGCTTGCTCGTTTTTGTAACTACACCCATTAGACCTCGAGGACCCTTGACTCTTAACACTAATTTGGCAGTAATAATGTATCAGCAGACGAGTTTAATCTAGGGTCTGCTCGGTAATTCCATTACCTCCATTTATCATCTGCTAACTTTTCAGACCCTCCTGGTCTATTTGCGATTTAGGAATTGATATACTCTTTTTTATGGTATGAACTTTCAAATTATATTTATGTTGATCAACCTTGAATAGGGCATATTTTTTCCCGGAACAGAAAAGCACTGCTCATGTCTGGGGAACCAGCAGGTGTATGTGATCAGGGATGTGTGTCATTAAGACAGGGAGGGAATGCAGTAAAAAGTGAATTGAAACCACAATGCACAAAGCATTTTTGCGTTATGGCTCGCATTTTGTTTGTCGCTTCTGGTTCAAATCTTTATCACAAGCATGTACAAAACATCTATTAGAAAACAGTAATAAACACAAGATAATGGAATAATATGGCTACTTAATATCTACATTTATATTTTTTAATCTGATTGGTTCGACTTATGCAATCTTGTTATATATGAGGTTTGATATTAATATTTATAGCACACTGTGGCTGAATTCTCAAATTTGATTGGTCAGACAATGAACATCATATAATCTAATAATTAACACACAATAAGAGAGAATCAGGAGACATTAATATAATACAAGGGGCGCTCAAATAACATTTTGAGTTTATAAAATAAAATAACTAATTTTAGGATTGAAACTGAATGACGATATATTCCTCTGCTACATTTATACACTCATCCCAGCAATTAAGTAATTCGATGTAAAGATTCAGTATAGTAAGGTTTGTCAGTATGCATGAACAGCCTAAGAGAGCCGTTCACTGTTTCCACCGTAAGATTGGCCTTCTGTGCAATTTCACGACAGGTAATTTGTTGATTTGCTTTGTAACAGTCACACTAAGGTTCCCAGCACATAAAAATCTTCAGGACAGAGGGGTTTATACTTCATGGTTTCTCTATAAAAAGCTTTGTTTTTTAATGGAGGGAGAGAAAGGAAGTGCGAACTGAATTGTTCACAACATTAGGCCCAAAAATGTGTCCATCATTAATTGATTGAACATTGCGACCTTTGAAGAATCGCTGTTGTATAAGCGGATTAACACCCTCGAAATTTAAAACGCACTCCAGTCCTGTGTTATATGAAAATAATCCACTTCATGGTGCTAACACTCGGCTTTGTGCTATTTCCGTTTAACCATACAGTTCATCTTGAGTTATTCCATACTTAATAGCACAATGATATATGAATTCAGAGGTTTTGCCACATAGGGACAAACCATTATAACCCCCAATCTTGATCTCAGACAATGAACTGTTCATTTACACTCCGATGAAAAAAAGGGCTGTATTTTATACATTGATGCTTTTTTCATTTTGTTTTTGCTTTTTAGCTTAATGTGTAATCACTACACGATCTCTATACCACTTGGTGAATCGACGTTTTTACCTAAGTTCTTTGCATAATGTGAGTCAATATTTGCACACTGTGTCTATACTTAACTAACTTATACCTTATGCACTTTTTATAGAACATAATATTTAGAACATAATATTCTTCCCATCCCCAACCGACCTCATCAATAATACCAAGGACCCACCATAATCTCTGACCTGCTTCCATTAACACTAACATTACAGTAATGTGAATCCCACACTGTTGCATATGTGTTACATTAACACAATCAACAAGGACCACCACTATACTGCAGCCCTGCACCATTGAATTTATTCAGAAAATTGTATCTTTTAAATAAACTGTATTTATCATTTAATACAAATCTGTATTTATAATTTTACTATTTAATTGTTTTTGTTGTTTCTTTTTTAATAGTTTTCATATTTGTATCACACCAGCACATCATGACAAATTCCTTGTAGATGCAATCTTGTGATACTTGGCAATCAAGAGGATTCTGATTCTGATACATGTGTGTGTACGTGAAATTGCATTTGATTTGCTCTGCACAATAACAAAAAATGTAAATGCCTTGTAAAATATTTATTGTTCAGAGTAAGAGAAAGAGAGTAACTGTTACAACAGGGTAATAATGGCTATAAGAAAACAGGAATCTTTAATTAATAAATAAAAATAAAACCACTTATATAACACACTCCAGACCATGCAGTGATGCAAAAATAATACACTTCTGTGTGCGAACTGAAACGCTGTTTTTGGGTCGTTCCACATCACACCATCCCTGCGTTGATAAGGATTATATAACTGTACAGTCTGTTATGTGCTATTTATTACATACGCTATTATCGAAAATGGGCCAAATATGTTCTGTGTAATATTAATGTGTCTTTTCTCATCTACATATATACACTATATGAAAAAGTATTGGGACACCTGACTTTTCCAGCCATATGTAGTTCTTCCCCAAACTGTTACCATATATTTCACTTGAACTAGGAAACCCAAAGCTGTTTCAGCATGACAATGCCCCTCTGAACAAAGCCAGTTTCATGAAGGTAGGCAGATAGGTAGGTAAGCCAGCTCAATGAAAGTGGGGATGTGGTAGCTTAGTAGTTAAGGCTCTGCGTTATGATTGGAAGGTTGGGGGTTAATCCTCAGCCCGGTATTTCCAAGCTGCCACTCTTGGGGTCCTCAAACCTTTGTACTTGAGAAGAGCTATATCATGCCTGACCAAAGCTTCACTGCAACGTCAATAGGTTGGAGTGGAAGATTTTTTTAGCTATGAAGCTCTGAAGCTCTGACATAAACCCTAATGAAACACTTTTGAGATGAACTGGAGCACTAACTGCATCCCATGTTTCCTCACCTCACCTACATCAGTACCTAAAGCTCTGAAATCTAGTGAAAAACACACTGCAAAATCTAGTGGAACATCTTCCAAGAAGAGTGGAGGTTAATATAATAATGTTTATACATTTATACGTTTATACATATTTTAAGTTTTAAAAAATCAGTTCATTTTCAAATGCTGATCCATGATGTACGATTGTCCAATTTTTGTTGTTGATCTTTTCATCAGACATAAAGCAGCCGTGTTTATTCTGGCTGCCATTTTGCTATGAGACTCTAAGAGCATCCCAGCCAGCTCTCTGTATGTAAACATAGAGTCCCTGCTTCACCCTCTGCTGGTCACTCACAGGAACTGCGGGGAATATAGAGACACTTGTGCTGCAGGAGCCAGTGCTGCAGTATGGCGCATTTCCCCCTGGTGTGACCTGCCAAGCTATAACCAAGCCTGCTACATGCAGGAGTACATTGAGTAAAATAATCTAGCACTTTGAGAACAAGCAAATAGATATGCTCAGCTGACACTTTCAATGATTGAAAAAAACGCATTGGCGGTGCTGCTCTTTCAGCTTTCCGACCCCTTCTTAGTCCCAAACCACGCACATGCACTGTCTTCTGAGGATTGAGGAAGGTGTAATAAAGCCTGGAGGTCTGAAAAGCATGCAGATAGGATGCTGAGATAAACAAGATAAAGGAGGAGGTGTGGAGAAATGCCTGCATAGAGTGGCCCAGCCCTGTGAGCAGACAGCACACACACACACACACACACACACACACACACACACAAGCACGCATGCTCATACACAAATACATGTACGCAGATCCTCTACCCCCATCTCTTTCTCCACCTACACTGCTATTCGACTTCATGAGAAAGTCGAGATGATGCATGCATTATTGATTACTATTTACTCACAAACTACGAAATGTTGAGCCAACAATATACAGGAGTCCTGCATTTCGCAATCTGATGTGCTCTACACATACAGGCTGCATGAATATAATAAACACTTTTTATAAATGAAAATAAAATGACAAATAATTCCTTAGATTTTATAGCTTACAGGACATTCAGAAACATACTGTTAGACCATTCACCCGTCGTCAGTTTTGCTCCAAGAGTCCTGATCGCTCTAGTGCTTTCTTCTCAACATTCTTTCCGAAAGGCATCCAGAAGTCATCAAAATCTCCATTTGTGAAATGCTGTCTCCTTTTCTCCTTTCTCTCCATCTGCTGGTTGGTAGTCAGTTGTTTGCCCCACACCTTAACATACAATTCCAATGTATTAATAGATGTATAAAAAGTACCTGTAAATCCAACTTGAGTAAAATTATAGATTTACATTAACATTTATGGTATTTAACAGATGCCTGTGTCCAGAGCAACAGTATTTGACTCGTATTTGAACGTAGGCTTGAAGATGCACTAGTCCTCATCACCAAGACACATTAGTTAAAAGCTAATAACAGTCGATTGAAATTGTACACCTCAACACTGCTTTTACCATCCACACAACAGTAGTAAAGCTCTCTTTCAAAAAGGTAGAAGAACCATTAGTATTCAATAGACAAATAAAGAAAAATCATTTTAGATAGGAAGCAAAACCAAATATTTAAACCTGACTAAATGCTAAATGGTCGTTGTCAATGAAAATATAGTTGCGTATATCTTTGATACTCAGTAAAACTAGAAAATAGCCAAAAAATTACTTACATACAGTCATTACATACATTTAGTCAAATACAATACACCACTGAGGATTATGTATTATATTTAAAAATGCAACATGCATATATGAGGACTATGAAGAATAAACAATCATTTTTCTCAGTATGTTTTACAATGGATGCCTTGTGTTTAAACATTCTTAATAACCCCAAACAAACGCAGTGAGAAAATACAGGTTATATAATCGATGCGTGCGCATTATGTCCAATAGCTGACAGAAAAAAGTACCGTTTTTGGCACAAAGCTGATGTCTTTTTTCAGCGCTCCACTGGTGATCTGGGTGCTGTGAAAGATCACGCTGTTGTCCTGTGTTTCTGTTTTATCTGTCGAGGCTGCAAAGTCCTCTGGGGCCTGTGGTGTGGAAACAGAGCCCTGCCAAAGAGGCGCAGGACAAAGATGGAATTAGGTCACAAAACCTAATACAAGACCGAAAAAGATGATCAAATTTGATGATTGTTTCAGATGCTTTCTGTTAAAAGTTACATTTAAAATCTTTCGGTTGTGAGGTTTCTGAGAGTGAGTATCTCACGTTTATGAGCAGCTGTTTGTTCTCTCAAGTAAAGGATGAAGGTGGGTGCTGAGACTGTTAGGTGCCTGCAGCACCTAACAGTCTCGGCAGATGCTAAACATGGCAGATGTGACAGAAACCAAATGTTGTCTCACACACACATACACACACTAACACTCACACAGGGCTGTAGTCAGGATTATTTTTAAACACAGAGGTCATACGGTTCAGCACTTCTTTACTTTCTTTAGACTGCAGTATAAATCTATGCATTCTAGAGCATTTTGTAAGCAACAACAATTAAGAAGGTAAAAAATATGGCCAAAATGACACCACACCAGCGCTGGAATATATGTTTTAATATTTGTGGTCATGGTTTAATATACTGTCACTCCACAGCTTTCGTCCTAAAATCAAAACGTTTCAGCAGTTGCAGGCCATCAGAATCACTGGTTTACATTTTAATATATTTTTGTCTATGAATGTGTAGTAAATAATTCCCAATAGTTCATTCTCTTACTTTCTCTTTGCTGTATCTGGGAGTTTCAGTATATGTTAGAGATTTTAGCTTTCACATTATGTGTTGCCGAGGTCAAAGCTATCTAATGTAAGGCCTTCACTGCTTCCGAGGCCCCCTAGAAGGCATCCATTCACTATCACGTCTTTTGATTAGATAGTCAGAGAGACCACTAGTCAGAGCTCTCAAACTGCATCTGCAGCAAACTGCACAAGCTCAATTATAGTTGTGTGGATTTAATAGCTGTTTTTTGATTACACAATAAAAGATGGACTTTCGGAGAAAAGCTGAACATCGTGAGGAAAGGTCGGCTAAAACAGTTCAAAACGGTTGTTAAGCTTTTTAATGAACCATTTATACTTTAAACATTTCTTTCCTGCATATTTTCTCAAAACATTCAATTTGCCTTTATTCTAAATCCCCAGAAAAACCATAATGCACAGACAAAAAAAAATCCTCACTGTATGAGATTCCTGTCTGTGATGCAGCGCTCTGTTCTACTGCATCTCTGTCTAATATTTATGGTTTCTATAGCCATGGTGTCATACTGATAAACTGATTTATGTAGGACACCACTAAAGGCCAAGGTTTGAAATGCAATATGCACAAATGGTTTCAGCATTGTATAGCTTTCTGTCTGAAACCATTTGCATCTTGTTTCTATTAGCTTTAGCTATAAGCGGTGTTTGATGTGGTCATTGGTGATGGATGTGGAATTGTGAGAAACCTCTACTAAACATCAATTATAATAGAGAAGCAATATGCATTACATGACTGTTTTTGTAAGTACTATCCGTAAGAGTAATTAACATAGTGACTGACAGACACCACAGACAAAGCATACACACTCTCTCTGGCAGCTGTAACATTAGCGTATTGAAGCGGACGTAATCTGAGACATCTACTCTCATTTACTTACACTCAGGCAAGTGGTGTTCCTGTCTTTCTGCTATCGGGTTCAGATCAGTTACAACTGGTGTATTACATAATTATCCAGATTGTTATATGTTGTCAAACAAAATACACTACAATATAGATCAAAAATAAAATATAATAGGCCATTGCTGGCCACTTTATTAGATACACCTACATTGGGTTTACTTCATAGATGGACTATATGCAAGATATATATATATATATATACACTGAAGGCATCAAGAGCTATTTGACCAAGAAGGAGAGTGATGGGGTGCTGCGCCAGATGACCTGGCCTCCACAGTCACCGGACCTGAACCCAATCGAGATGGTTTAGGGGTGAGCTGGACCGCAGAGTGAAGGCAAAAGGGCCAACAAGTGCCAAGCATCTCTCGGGGAACTCCTTCAAGACTGTTGGAAGACCATTTCAGGTGACTACCTCTTGAAGCTCATCAAGAAAATGCCAAGAGTGTGCAAAGCAGTAATCAAAGCAAAAGGTGGCTACTTTGAAAAACCTAGAATATGACATTTTTCCATATATAATTCCACATGTGTTAATTCATAGTTTTGATGCCTTCAGTGTGAATCTTCAATTTTCCTAGTCATGAAAATAAAGAAAACTCTTTGAATGAGAAGGTGTGTCCAAACTTTTAGTCTGTACTATATACATATATATATATATATATACTGCTATGCTAAAATTTAAAGTATCGGTTTCTCGTAACTATTTCTGAGCAAACATTACATATACTATATATATATATATATATATATATATATATATAGTACCTTCTCGTTAATGGAAGTGCTGGTGGCTGGTCTCGGTTTGGCCTGAGGTTTGGCTTTCTTGTGCTCCCTTGGCTTCCGAAAGCTATTAGCCTTGTCCTGGATCAACTTTACAATCCGAAAGTCTGCATACACACGGGCAATGTCCAAGCAGCTTTGCTCTGCAATTCAATGATTTAATGGAGTTGACTCCATTTAAAGTGAGTGATGGATCCAAAATTAATCAATGTTTTTAAACAGAACAATTCAGAAAATTCAAGTCATTTCCTTTGCTCTAATAAGATGGCACTGATCTGATAGCAGAAAAGTGAGCTAAGCTTTGCAAATATATAGTTTGAGAAATGTTCCCTGCTGCGTCAATACAGTACAGTTAGAGAGATGTTAGTGGGGTAATGTATTGGTGCACTTATTTAAAGCTGTGGTGATAAAATAAAATAATAAATTAGGTAATAACTTTTACATTTACAATGATGGCATTTGGTTGATGCCTCTATCCAGAGCAACTTGCAAAAGTGCTTTGAAGACTCTGTCAATAAATACCTTAAGTAATAGTAAGCGGAAATTTTATTCCTGTGGCCAGGAAATATGTTACTAATTTTTGGCTTTACAGATGACTTATTGTGATGAAGCCTGCTTCTATACCTGAAATGTTTTCTGCTGTAACAGTTGCTCCAGCCTTGATAAGGTAGTCCACACAACAGGGCCTGGAACTCTGAATGGCCCTCATTAAGGGTGTGGCTCCATTAAAAGTGGGCATGTTTACTGAAGCCCCTGCCCCCACTAACAGTTTAATAATGTCAAGGTGTCCAGCATGGCAGGCGTGATGTAATGGAGTCCAGCGGAACTGATCACATGCATTTACATCGGCCCTGCACATAAAAGTACACTGAATTATTTGTTATTTAAATGAGAATAATGTACAGTTTTTTTCTTAGGACTGTCAAAATCAATGAGTGTGTGCAAATTTGTATTTGACTTTTTGTAATGATGTAATTCATTCATTTTTCTTTTTATCTGAACGTGAATGTGTAGTCAATAGTGGACTTGCGTGTTTCATATGTGTAATGGTGAAACCAGCAAATGGTAACAGCATTCACCTGGTCTTAACATAATGGAAACATTTAGTACATCATTAGATAGATAAATAGATAGATAGATAGATAGATAGATAGATAGATAGATAGATAGATAGATAGATAGATAGATAGATAGATTTTATTACATTTTATATAGTGTAAAATATCTCTAGTTGTTTGATGTATAAGATATGTGTGCATAAATATCATCATACAAATATTATGAATAATCTTACCCAAGATTAAGTAGAAATCTAGCCACTTCATAATTCCCACTTGCACAAGCAGTCATTAGTGGTGTCTTGTAAAAGTGATCTTTCACCTCAACAGAGACCTTCTTACTAAAGGCCATTTTCAGGGACTCAATGTCTCCAGTCTTAACACAGTAGTTTATGTTTATGAATGTCTTTTCGGGTTTGTCTATATACCAGGCGGAGTCATCTTCTATCGGGTGCCGAGGTGGATGGTCCTGATCAAATCGGTTTGTGTCTGTAACAAACTGGTACTTCTCGATCATAAAATGCGGTGGACCCCCGTCATCTCGGCGGTGAACACTTTCAGGTGGGAGGATACAAATTGGCAAAGCGAGGTTCAATTTGCTTTTCTTCTTACCCTTACCTGACGTACCAGGCCTTTTCTTTGCCTTCCTTAGTTCACTAGAGGTCATAACAAGAGCCCTGGGCAGATATCTGACACCTCTGAAAAAGTCATTGACGTTAATTAAACCTTGCCTACGCTTATCATGAGCAAGCAGAATTTTCCGGATGTGCTCGTTACCTATCGGCGCCTGGAAGTCTTGAAGAACAGAGACAAAATTCTCGAAAGAAACCACCTCCAAGCTTGTAATTCCGTGAGAAGCAAAATCGAAAGCCTTTCGGAGTTCATCTTCATTTTCACGAGACCAGTCGTAAAGGGTCAGTGGCCAGGAATCGTTATTGTAGCTCTTTAACAGCTTCCTTTTCAAACGCTCAGCCTTCTTCAGCTCTTTCACTGAAGCCTTGTGATCCAAGTTCTGTGCTATGTGACAGGGTAGCAGGCCCTCAGTGTTTTTCAGCTTGGGATTGCATCCTAAAATTAGAAGAAAACTCAGCTGGAGAATACATACAGCCAATGCAGATGTTCCAAACTAGGTAGGAACATCTGCATGTAGGTAGGCAGGATATAGTAATAACGTATGGAGTATGGTAATTTTTTAAATGCCATACTCACAACTAAGATCCTACAGTGTGATATAGAGATCGTGTTTGTACAATCTTACAAGCAAAAATGACAAAGAAATATTAAATATTGCACAGTATGTTCCGGCATTAATTATGAATAAATGACCCACATTGATAAGCTTCATTGTTAGTCCAATCAGTTTGCCCTAACACACATTTTAATATATATCTTTTGACCTTTTATTTTTTGTCACTTTTATTTTTTGGTCACTCTTATATACAGTTCCCTCTTTTAGTATGACCTAAACTCCCTCTGTTTCTCTGGAACACCATGCTTAATGATGAAAATCCACAATTTTCCACAAAGGGCTGGTGTGAGTGTAGGTTTTAATTCCAAGCATTCTAGGGTCACACCTGATATTATTGAAAATGAAAATGTAAACAGCTTTTTTGGAATGAAATCCTGCACCCACAATGGCCTTTTGGTTGAAAAGATTGGACACATCTGATGTAGATAAATGGCTCAAAAAACAAAGATGTTAGGATCAAGCAATTTAGTAAACATAAAAAATTGCTTTCGGACATCCTATTTTGGCCCTGGAGCTGATCTGAGAAACACATCTCTTGACCTACAGTACCACTTCCTTGATTCTCAGGCTGTTTTCACATCGCATGCCCATGAAAGCAAATCTTACCCATGGACCCATTTTCCAGACTTCTGGCTGAGACTCAGCAGTTTGCACACATTCTTTAAATAACCCAGATGTCCAGTGAATTACCTAAGCACAACATTTTTCCTGTGACATTTCCGAGCAATTTGCATGGCCTATTATGTCTAGCTGTTTTGTTTATCCTACCAGTTGCAGTTATTGCCTTCTCTGAGAAACCTTGGCTTGTGTATAGCTTTAAAACCCCATTCGGGTTGTTCAATTGAACTGATATTAATTGAGACTGAACATGCAATTTTTTCTGTTGACCTGACATTCAGGACACATTTATGTGACCAAATGAAAGTTAAATATTAATGACTGTTCCTTGTAATTATTACCTCTCAGTGCCAAAAATCTGCAGCATTCAGAGAAACCGCCTCGGGCAGCATAGTGCAGAGCCGTGTTTCCTTCTGCCGTCATTACTCCCATGTCTGCTACGTATGCAGACAGCACCTGAAGGATCTGAAGAGGAAAGCAGGTGACGGTTGTCTTTACTGAAAAAATTGATAATAGGATACAGTATTTATTTATTTATTTATTTATTTATTTATTTATTTATTTGGAACCCCATTAGCTTCCACGAGTGGTCGCTAATCTTTAAAAATAATTAAAAATCAGCCTGACATGACAAGAGTAGGGGCGCCCCAAAATAGTCAATGATTCAATGCTTCGATAGAAAGAGTTTGATACGACTACCAACCTCACAATCAAATCTTTGCTGAGGTGTTACAGTATGAAACAAGGATCATGGCATTTTTGGTTATACGGGGGTGCTCAATGTCTGATTTCCCATAGAACTACCAGTTTCCTCCAAATAAATTCAGATATAGGTTTTACTTTCCATGATCTGTGCTTGACACAGAAGCATATTGGCGGCAGGGATTCAAATATATAACAATGTCTGTGAGACTCTGTAAAGGTCTATTCTGTTCTAATTTAATTATTTGATTTTTTTGTCTATGTTGCGCCAACATGTGTAATGCAGAAATCCTGTCTGCAGTGTGGCCTTTCTGCAGGTATTTTTTATTTTTTTTTGTTTATTGATGCAAAATGTTTTTCTTCTATATCTTTGTGTGATGTTCTGTACATCGTAGCTTTAAAATTTTATAAGGAATTGTTTTGTGAATGTTTATGTTGACAATTTGGATTGTAAATCTTTAGTTTGGAACACCCCTAAACAAGGGTTTAAATATAAGTCTGAATTCTGAGTAATATTTTTTTAGTCACTTCCAAATTGCCTCCTTCGGCAGCGAAGTGAACCGCGTTGAACCGATTGATGTCCAGTGTGTTGACATTTGCCCCTCTTTTAAGGATGGCTCTCACCAGCCGCACTGCTCCGGCTCTCACCGCCTCCATTAGAGAAGTGCGACCTGTCACCTGCGAGTGCAAACACAAAAAGACTCGACTTACACAACTGCTTTCACAGTACTGTTGTCTCATGTCTCCTCCTATCATGTTGAGGCTGACAGGATTTCAACCGATACTTTCCACAGCACTGGGGAACATCAGACAATGATCTGGTACTGTATCTACACAAGATGTTTACTTTGTGTTACTTTGATTTGTTAACTGTTAACAGAAAAAGGACGACTATGTATTTTGCTTCATAGTGGAGTCAGGGGCAAACTAGGGCCATATTACAGGAACTTTGGGTCAGGTGCAAGGTATATTGCCACAAGTTTAAAAACACATGGTCTTTTATTGGGAGACACGTTATTGTTCCTTTTGTTCATATGCAAAAAACTAGATCACTTATCTGTATTAATCTTCATCATACTCTCACTTTAATAACAGTAGGTTTTGGATGAAATACATTAAGCTCCGCTTCACAATGTTCTGTTTATATAGGGAGAACATGTTAACTCATTATTCAGCATAGCCACATTCCATATTTCAACACCATGCAATTCCATCTGAACTATTGCTAAATAAAACCAAATTCACCTCAAAACAAGACATTTAAGCATACATCCAAGCAGTATAAGCATTATATAGAGATGCTATAAATTGGCCTGCCCAGTCACTGCACCTAAACCCTATTGAACACTTTTAGCAAGTTTACAAGAGACATGGTAAAGTATTTCAGCTGAAAGTTTGGAGAAACTAAGTATAGAGCTGCAACAACTAATCGATGAAATCGCAAATAATTAACTAAAAAAAATTAGTTGTCAACAAATGCATTATCGAATAGTTTGGCTGTTGAAGTTACGGGTTAGCATGACGGTAAGATAACACAGCCGCCCGCAAAAAGGCAGACAGTACAGGGTCAACTGGCAACAGGAACAAGTGTGCGTCCCAAGTCATCCAAGGCATAGGAGCATTTTATATTAAAGACAACAAAGAAAACTGTACCTAGATGTTATGCAAAGCAGAGCTTTGTGTAGAATGGAAGTACCACAGTGACTCATGGGCACATGAAAAGAAAACACACTGGTGTGACGGATAAAGGCGAAACATCAGCATAGTAAGCAAAAATTGTATAATCCTTCTCATGTGAAAATGGTGTAGTTTGATAAAGTGTCATTGTGTAAACTGTTTGTTTGCTAACTTTGGGACAGTCGCACTGGATCTGTTCTGTCGCGACTCGTGAGCATCAGGTTGTGCAGTTAATACATATTATATTAAATATAGTAAATACATATTTATATTTGAATATATTAGCTTTTTTTATTTACATACAGTACATTGCTGTTTGCACTTCTGGGTAGATGCTAACTGCCTTTCATTGGCCATGTGCTTGCTCTCTGTACAATGGCAATAAAGTTGAATCTAATTTAATCTGATCTAATATTTTATATATATTATATAACAAATCAGAAAAGAGGTAAATAATATTGTGAAAATGGTTAATAGAAACAAGGTACCTACAGATTAAATCTGAGACTGACAAGTTTATACTTTTTTTCTTTTTTTTATAATTTTTTTCCAAATATGTTTTTGGAAGAGATATTTTTTCTAATTGTTAGAATAAATTGGTTGTTTCATATCTGGATAATGTTTGCTTGACAGAGTCTGAATTATATTACTTCATCTAAGCCCATTTGACTGCTATTTGTTAGTACTGATTAATCTGTTATCCTTCAACTGAAATGCTGCATTGGATAGAACATGATTTACACATATCCATAAACTGCATTGTAAAAGGTGTCTGCTGGTTCACAGAGTCTCAAACAAACACGCATCCCCCCCTTTGCTGTTCTGCTTACTCACACTTGGCACAGACACACACACAAAACACACTCCTTAGGACATCCTACCTGATTGGCAGAATTAGGGTCGGCCCCTCTCTCCAGCAGTCTAAGGCACATGTCCTCACATTCCTGGGCGTTCTCACAGGCCTGTAGGAAGAGAGGCATGCCCGCATGGGTCACGTTGTTCACGTCTGCCTTGTTGTTCAGCGCCACCTGCAGACAGCGTCTGTGCCTTTTGGTGGGACAGAGGCAATAGAAAAGCACACCTACATAGAAAGGCAGACAGAGGTTGATCATATTACAAGCAAAGATTTTAATCTCCAGAGTTATTTAATAGATTGTTAATTTACATAATATCAATTAATGTGTGAATTTTATAAGTATATATATATATATATATATA
>MU551654.1:803159-833684 GCA_024362625.1 Silurus asotus
TATAATTTAATGCAGTTTTACTACCTTAAGTCTACCTTATTTCTACAAAAAACCCTCTCTCTCCCTCTCTCTCTCTCTCTCTCTCTCTCTCTCTCTAACTAATCTGTGTGTGTGTTTCTCGTCCTAACCTCCACTCCATCTCTCCCTCCTCTGTAGCTTCCTGTAACAATTTATCTTTTCCGACCCTTACTCCTTTTCCTCTCTATCCTTGGACTTTGCCACTGACTCCTTCCTCTCCTCCCCTTCCTCAACCATGGACCTCCTTTGCCCCCTGACCACAAAACCAAAGAAGACTTTTTGTCCCGCACCCAGGCTGTCAGAAGTTTTGCGCAGCAATCGTCGAGAACACCGATCAGCAGAGAGGAAGTGAAAAAAATTAAATAATGCAGACCTCGAATCTTACCGTGCGCTCCTGACCAAATTTTCTTTGGATTCTGCTATGACTGCCTTCTACAAGGAAATGCTCAAATCCTCTGCACATGACCCTTGTAAGCTCCACAACATCTGCTCTTCACTACTGCCCCCCCCCTCCACCCCACCCACATGCTCCATTCTCCCTGACTGCTGATGACTTTGCCTCCTTCTGTGATAAGAAGCTTAAGGAAATCTGCCAGACCTTTACTTCCTCACAAGGAATCCCCCACTCCTTTGTTGTCAAGCTTCTCAACCATAACAGAAGATGAGATACTGCAAATCATCCAATCTTGCAATCCCACCACCTGCCCTCTGGATCCAATCCCTTGAACTACGCTTTAGACCATCTCACAAGACCTCCTGCTCTTCATCTCCACAATCAATGGGTCCTTAATATCTGGCCATGTGCCAACTACCTTCGAGCAAACAAGGGTCATTCCCATCTTGGAAACTTGCTCTGGATCCATCAGACATCAACAACCACAGACCGTTGTCACTTCTCTCCTTTTTGTCTAAACCTCTGGATTTTCTAGATTTTTGTTTTTAACTAACTTTCTGTCTATCTCTCATAGAACAACATCTATGATACAAACCAGTCTGGCACATTCCACAGGGACGGCCCTTTTGGCTGTTTCTATAAAACTGCATGCTGTTCGATCAGCCAAGCTGTCATCTGTACTTATCCTCGTAGGCCTTTCAGCAGCATTTGACACAGTCAACCACAAGGCTCTTATCTCCCCCTTTAGGAGCCCCCCTTTTAATTGATTCCCTTTTTTTCTCTCTCTATACCCACTTTATTGGTGAAGTCATATCCTCACATGGGATTTCTTGCTGATGGCATTTAACTCATCTTTTCTTTCCCTCCCTCAGATACCATGGCTTCCGCTCTGACCTCGGCATGCTTGACGGACATATCTTCATGGATAAGTGCTCATCAATTAAAACTTAACACCAGCAAAACAAAACTGCTGGTCATCCCAGTTGATTCATCTCCAGGTCAAGAGCTCTGAGTAACTTTTCATGACACTCTGCTCTCCCCTTCAGCCGCTGCTCGCAACCTTGGGGTAACTATGAACAATCAACTGTCCTTCTTATCACATGTTTTTAATGTGGCTCGTTCTTGTCGATTTCTTCTCTACAACATCCAAGTATTCAACCATTTCTGTCCTTACTTTGAGACTGGACTACTGCAACTCTCTCTCTCTCTTTGTGTGTGTGTGTGTGTGTGTGTGTGTGTGTGTGTGTGTGTGTGTGTGTGTGTGTGTGTGTGTGAGAGAGAGAGAGAGTTTAATATGTACATGACTCCTGCTGGATGATCAAGCAGCAAAATATATTTTAATCTCTCAATTATAAATGTCAGATCTACACAATTACATAACAACATATACTAACGCTGTAATACACAGTGATTGGACACAAGGCTCTATAATGTGTATATAAAAATAAAAATGTTCAGTATTCTTTTTTTGACCCTGTAGACTGACTACAGTAGCAGTTCATAGCAGTGTTAAAGTAGTCAGAGGTCATGAAATAAAAATATTTAGTAATAATTCTAACCAAAATGAATAATGAAATGGACATATTTACATGGAAAAACAATGTAAAACAAGTTTCTTCAGACTTACACATTTACAGTAAAATAGAAAAAAAGGACATGCTTCCTACATCTAATGATGTCTTTTTATCTATAAATATTATATATTACATATAACCTACCTTTAGGTGGAGCTGAAAAGGAGCAGCGGGTGTAGTGCAGATCCTCAGTAAGGAGAGCTCTGAGGAACCCTGAGTGCTCCTCAGATACTTTCCTAACTTACTGTTTCCCTTAGGGCCAGCCGGTCTCCATAGCAACAAGAACACATGAGCGTTTCTTAAGTCTGACCTAACGGAGAAGTTAGGCTTCTTCTCCGGTGTCTACTATCACCGTCGGCCTCCTTTTTTAGTTAAAGCTACAGAGTGAAAAAATGTAATTAGTCAGTGGAAAAGAAAAAAAAGAAACTCTTTTTAATAGTTGACTCTGTTTGACTGACATGTTCTTAGTTGGGAAATTAATTTAGGTAATGCACAGATAAAGTACAGTCATTATTCTGCTAATTAACTTAAATGAAAAGCTAGATCACTGTTAGGGTACAGATGTAATGATGAACAAGCTAACAGACTATATTTTTACATTTTAATTATTTATTAACAGAGAAAATAAACACATAATATACACTCTTTCTCTCTGCAATAACTTCATCATAGTTAAAGCCTCTTATAATAGTTCTAAAATGACATCTGAAATAAAATTAGTAAGGAGGACTAGAGATGGGACATATAAGAAATTAGTTCTACACACACACGAGTTTGACAGGGAAAAAAAACAAAACATCTGCTCAATGTCCTAAGATACAAAACATCTGAACATCTGAACATTTTACCAATGTACAAAACATCTATACATCTGAACAATGCCCCAAAGTATAAAATATTTAAACAATGTTTCAATGCACAGTATAGAACATCTGAACATTGTACCAAGGTACAAAACATGAGAACAATGTCCCGAGGTACAAAACACCTGAAAATATTTTAAAGGGTAAGTAGCATCTAAACATCTTAACAATGCCCCGAAGTGTGCTTTTTCATAATGAAACCCACAAAACGTAGCTAATTGTTTAAGATTCCAGAAAAAAAGGCCCAAGTTAAAGCTAATTTTTCAAGAAAATGTCAAAAATAATGTCTCAATATATAAAACATCTGAAAACCTCAATATTGTACCAAGGTACAAAACATCTAAAGAATGTCCCAAGGTACAAAACATCTGAACACTGTACTAAGGTACATAACATCTAAACAATGTCCCAAGGTACACAACACATTAACAATTTTTCAAGGCTATATAACATCTGAACATCTGAACATTGTACCAAGGTACAAAACATCTAAACATTGTACTAAAGTACATAACATCTGAACAATGTTCCAAGGTACAAAACATGAGAACAATGTCCCGAGGTACAAAACACCTATAATCTCTTCAAGGGTAAGTAACATGTAAACATCTAAACAATGCCCAGAAGTGTGTTTTTTTTCTTGTGAACCCCACTAAACTTAGCTAAGTGTTTAAGATTCCAGAAAAAAAAGCACTTTAAAAAGCCCCAAAGTAAAGTCCCAGATAAAAAGTGCATTATGCAGGGTTGTGATGCAAAAGCAAAGATTTTATTACATAGTAATAAAGCTGAGTAATAACAAAATAACTGATGCTATATTATGGTAAACTCATTTATCATTAGGAACTCTTATCTTTTAATCAAACTGACCACCTGGGTTTCTTTCCACTTTTGTAACCTTATAGTGGTGGGCTGTCTTGGTTACATTTTTCTTTTGAAATAAACTCAACCAGTTTAAATATCCTCCTTAGATTTTGACCTGGACCAATGGAAAACTCTGCACACGAACTGGACACCTCGATATTGTTATGGAAAGCCCCATAAGTGTTTTGAAACAATCAATTAAATAAGATAAGCAGCAAAATATTTCCTGCGTTTTTCCCAGTTTTACAAACTTCAAGCCAAAAAACTGAACCCTATAACATTTGACCAATGACATTTCCGAACGGAAACGAAAAAACGCACTTCACCTGTGTTCTGAGCTGCACGGCATTCGGAGAAAAAACGTTTTTTCTTAAACGCACGACGATGCCAAAAGATAAATTCCCGAGAGAAATAGTTGTGAAAGGAAGGAGGAAGACAGTGAACAATGACTTTCTTGGTAGGTTACTGTTTAGATACAAGCCGTTGTAGCGTGTTGAGTCTGGGTGAAGGGAGAGCTCGCTAACTCCAGTTGCAACAGAAATCATATAAGCACAGACAGGTTTCCAAAACTCGTGCTTTTTTATTTTTCTTGGCAACAGCGTTACAGATTAGTCAAAGAAACTTCGAAATGAGCATCAGAAAATAATAAGGACATATTCCTCGGTCTCCACACATGCAGTAATAGCGAAAAAAATGCGGCGGATGCTATTTCAAAAATACCGCTATGCTCCTAAATGAAGCGCAACATATTTCACCCGTTACACCATGTAACAGACACTGTCTTTCATCAAAGCCTGTGTAAAGTTCATTAGTTTCAATGTAGACACCTGCTGCATTATAGACAGGTGCGCGGCTTATTTATGTTCAAAATATAAATATTTGTCAAATTCAGCTTATATATGGGTGCGCTTTATAGTCTGGAAATTACGATCATTTAAAATTAACTATCTACCAGTATTACAAAACAAGCATGCACATTCAGTTAATTGTTGTGCTTATAGTATATACACTAATATGATATGTTAATCAGCGTATATTGATGTGATAAGTGTAAAATACATAATACTCAAAAATACCATAGTAACTTACACTTATGTGGAACAAACATTTTTATTATTTCTTACTACTTTATCTCTGAAAAGCTGCTTTGAGACAATGTACAAAATTCATTAAATTCCAATTAGGAAATTTTTCCTGATTCATGTAAATACATTACATTCATCTATTAGACCAAATGTTTCTCTGGAGAATATGGAAGTAGCCTTTAATTTTACATTGTTACATTGTGTTACCATGATATTTGTGTGGTTGGAGTTTGATTACTTTTGGACATCAGAGGTTTACTATTATGAAGTAACACTTTTTGGATCTTATTGACTGTATGATAAACATTTTACTCCTTCTTCTTCTTCTTCTTTCGGCTGCTCCCATTAGGGGTCGCCACAGCGGATCATCCGTCTCCATACCACCCTGTCCTCTACATCTGCCTCTCTTACACCGACTACCTGCATGTCTTCCCTCACCACATCCATGAACCTCCTTCTCGGCCTTCCTCTTTTCCTCCCACCTGGTGGCTCCATCCTCAGCATTCTCCTACCAATATAATTCATGTCCCTCCTCTGCACATGTCCAAACCATCTCAATCTCGCCTCCCTCACCTTGTCACCAAAACATCCTACATGCGCTGTCCCTCTAATGAACTCATTTCTAATCTTATCCATCCTCGTCACTCCCAACGAAAACCTCAACATCTTCAGCTCTGCTACCTCCAGCTCCGCCTCCTGTCTTTTACTCAATGCCACTGTCTCCAAACCATACAACATCGCAGGTCTTACCACAGTCCTATAAACTTTCCCTTTCAATTTTGCAGATACCCTACTATCACAAATCACTCCTGTCACTCTTCTCCACCCACTCCACCCTGCCTGCACTCTTTTCTTCACTTCTCTAACACACTCTCCATTACTTTGCACTGTTGACCCTAGGTACCTGAATTCCTCCACCTTCTCCAGCTCTTCTCCCTGCAACCGCACCACTCCACTGCCCTCCCTCTCATTCACACACATGTATTCTGTCTTACTCCTACTGAGTTTCATTCCCCTTCTCTCCAGCGCATATCTCCACCTCTCCAGACTCTCCTCAACCTGCTCCCTACTCTCACAACAAATCACAATATCATCCGCAAACATCATAGTCCAGGGAGACTCCTGTCTGACCTCGTCCGTCAACCTGTCCATCACCACTGCAAACAGGAAAGGGCTCAGGGCCGATCCTTGATGCAGTCCAACCTTCACTCTAAACCAGTCTGTCGTACCTACTGCACACTTCACTGCCGTCACACTGCCCTCATACATGTCCTGCACCACCCTCACATACTTCTCTGACACACCTGACTTCCTCAAACAATACCACAACTCCTCTCTTGGCACCCTGTCGTACGCCTTCTCTAAATCCACAAATACACAATGCAATTCCTTCTGTCCTTCTCTATACTTCTCCATCAACATTCTCAAAGCAAATAAGGCATCTGTGGTGCTCTTCCTCGGCATGAAACCATACTGTTGCTCACAGATGGTCACCTCTTCTCTCAGCCTGGCTTCCACTACTCTTTCCCATAACTTCATGGTGTGACTGATCAACTTAATACCCCTGTAGTTACTGCAGGTCTGCACATCTCCTTTATGCTTAAAGATCGGTACCAGCACACTTCTTCTCCATTCCTCAGGCATCTTCTCACCTTCCAAAATCCTGTTAAACAATCTGGTTAAAAACTCCACTGCCATCTCTCCTAAACATCTCCACGCTTCTACCGGTATGTCATCTGGTCCAACCGACTTTCCACTCTTCATCCTCTTAATCGCTGCTCTCACTTCCTCCTTGCTAATCCTATCTACATCCTGCTTCACCAACTCCACATCATCCAACCTTCTCTCTCTCTGATTTTCCTCATTCATCAGCTGCTCAAAATACTCCCTCCACCTTCTCAACACACTCTCCTCACTAGTCAACACATTTCCCTCTCCATCCTTTACTGCTCTAACTTGCAGTACATCCTTTCCAGCTCGGTCCCTCTGCCTGGCCAATCGGTACAAATCCTTTTCTCCTTCCTTAGTGTCCAACCTCTCATACAGCTCCTCATATGCCTTTTCCTTGGCTTTCGCCACATCCCTCTTAACCTGCTGCCGCATCTCCTTGTACTCCTGCCTACTTTTCTCATCACTCTGTCTATCCCACTTCTGTTTTGCCAACCTCTTTCTCCTTATGCTCTCCTGCACTTCCTCATTCCACCACCACGTCTCCTTGTCTTCCTTTCTATTACCAGATGTCACACCAAGTACTTTTCTAGCTGCCTCCCTCATCACTCCTGCAGTAGTTGCCCAATCATCCAACACCTCCTTAACACCACTGAGCCTCTCTCTGACCTCTTCCCTGAACCTCACACTACACTCTTCCTCCTTCAGTTTCCACCATCTTATTCTTCTTTCAGTCCTCACTCTCCTCCTCTTCTTCTTCACCTCCAAAACCATCCTACAGACCACCATCCTATGCTGTCTAGCTACACTGTCCCCTGCCAACACCTTACAGTCACCAATCTCCTTCAGGTTGCATCTCCTGCATAGCACATAGTCCACCTGTGTGCACCTTCCTCCACTCTTATACGTCACCCTATGATCCTCCTTCTTCTTAAAATAAGTGTTCACCACTGCCATTTCCATCCTTTTAGCAAAATCTACCACCATCTGCCCTTCCACATTCCTCTCCTTAAAACCATACCTACCCATCACCTCCTCGTCACCTCTGTTCCCTTCACCTACATGCCCATTAAAGTCCGCCCCAATCACCAACCGTTCCTTCCTAGGTACACCATCTACCACTTCATCTAATTCACTCCAGAATCTTTCCTTCTCCTCCATCTCACAGCCAACTTGTGGAGCATAGGCACTGATGACATTTATCATCATCCCTTCAACTTCCACCTTCACGATCATCACCCTATCAGAAACTCTCTTCACCTCCACTACACTCTTACTGTACTCTTCCTTCAGAATCACCCCTACACCATTTCTCTTTCCATCCACACCATGATAAAACAGTTTAAATCCACCTCCAATGTTCCTGGCCTTACTCCCTTTCCACTTGGTCTCCTGAACACACAGCATATCTACCTTTCTCCTCTCCATCATATCAGCTACTTCTCTCCCTTTACCCGTCATAGTACCAACATTTAAAGTACCAACCCTAACCTCCACTCTCCTACACTGCTCCTTTCCCTGCCGTCTCTGTAGACGTCTTCCTCCTCTCCTTTTCCTCCTTCGGCCAACAGTAGCCCAATTTCCACCGGTACCCTGTCGGCTAACGATACCTGTGGCGGTCGTTGTTAACCCGGGCCTCGACCGATCCGGTATGAAATTCTTATTTGTGATCCGCATATTTGATTTGGCGCATGTTTTACGCTGGATGCCCTTCCTAACGCAACCCTCCCCATTTACCCGGGCTTGGGACCGGCACTAAGAATGCACTGGCTTGTGCCTCCCTAATGGCTGGGTTAATAAGGAAGAAATAACTACATAAAAAAAAAAAACATTTAAAAATGTTTTGTCAAAAACATGACTTTTTAAAAATAATGTTTTTAACTGATTTTTCACGTATAATAAGGAGTTATTAAAAAAAAGAATGTATATAATTAGCATAATTTTATGAATAACCATTAGAAAGGCTTTGTGAACAAAACAAAAGTACACACATGACCATGTTTTGACAAAAAGTTGACATTTACAAGAAAACGTATGATAGTACGAATTTTCATGCTCATAAGTAAAAATGTATTAGTAAAAGTAAAAAATAGGTGAACATAACATTTTTTTTTAAGTTTGGTTTTTTTTTTTAAATGACTTTTCTCATAAAAATAAAATAGTTAAAATTAAATTATGGATTTTTAAGCATAATTTTATTAAAGGGTTCCCTGGTGGTCTAGTGGTTAAGATGCAGCACTCTCACCGCGCCCAGGGTTCGATCACCGGTCAGGAAACCATCCCCAGCCACTCTCAGTGCCGGTCCCAAGCCCGGATAAATTGGGAAGGGTTGCGTTAGAAAGGGCATCCAGCGTAAAACATGTGCCAAATCAAATATGCGGATCACAAATAAGAATTTAATACCGGATCGGTCGAGGCCCGGGTTAACAACGACCGCCACAGGTATCGTTAGCCGACAGGGTACCGGTGGAAATTGGGCTACTGTTGGCCGAAGGAGGAAAAGGAGAGGAGGAAGACGTCTACAGAGACGGCAGGGAAAGGAGCAGTGTAGGAGAGTGGAGGTTAGGGTTGGTACTTTAAATGTTGGTACTATGACGGGTAAAGGGAGAGAAGTAGCTGATATGATGGAGAGGAGAAAGGTAGATATGCTGTGTGTTCAGGAGACCAAGTGGAAAGGGAGTAAGGCCAGGAACATTGGAGGTGGATTTAAACTGTTTTATCATGGTGTGGATGGAAAGAGAAATGGTGTAGGGGTGATTCTGAAGGAAGAGTACAGTAAGAGTGTAGTGGAGGTGAAGAGAGTTTCTGATAGGGTGATGATCGTGAAGGTGGAAGTTGAAGGGATGATGATAAATGTCATCAGTGCCTATGCTCCACAAGTTGGCTGTGAGATGGAGGAGAAGGAAAGATTCTGGAGTGAATTAGATGAAGTGGTAGATGGTGTACCTAGGAAGGAACGGTTGGTGATTGGGGCGGACTTTAATGGGCATGTAGGTGAAGGGAACAGAGGTGACGAGGAGGTGATGGGTAGGTATGGTTTTAAGGAGAGGAATGTGGAAGGGCAGATGGTGGTAGATTTTGCTAAAAGGATGGAAATGGCAGTGGTGAACACTTATTTTAAGAAGAAGGAGGATCATAGGGTGACGTATAAAAGTGGAGGAAGGTGCACACAGGTGGACTATGTGCTATGCAGGAGATGCAACCTGAAGGAGATTGGTGACTGTAAGGTGTTGGCAGGGGACAGTGTAGCTAGACAGCATAGGATGGTGGTCTGTAGGATGGTTTTGGAGGTGAAGAAGAAGAGGAGGAGAGTGAGGACTGAAAGAAGAATAAGATGGTGGAAACTGAAGGAGGAAGAGTGCAGTGTGAGGTTCAGGGAAGAGGTCAGAGAGAGGCTCAGTGGTGTTAAGGAGGTGTTGGATGATTGGGCAACTACTGCAGGAGTGATGAGGGAGGCAGCTAGAAAAGTACTTGGTGTGACATCTGGAAATAGAAAGGAAGACAAGGAGACGTGGTGGTGGAATGAGGAAGTGCAGGAGAGCATAAGGAGAAAGAGGTTGGCAAAACAGAAGTGGGATAGACAGAGTGATGAGAAAAGTAGGCAGGAGTACAAGGAGATGCGGCAGCAGGTTAAGAGGGATGTGGCGAAAGCCAAGGAAAAGGCATATGAGGAGCTGTATGAGAGGTTGGACACTAAGGAAGGAGAAAAGGATTTGTACCGATTGGCCAGGCAGAGGGACCGAGCTGGAAAGGATGTACTGCAAGTTAGAGCAGTAAAGGATGGAGAGGGAAATGTGTTGACTAGTGAGGAGAGTGTGTTGAGAAGGTGGAGGGAGTATTTTGAGCAGCTGATGAATGAGGAAAATCAGAGAGAGAGAAGGTTGGATGATGTGGAGTTGGTGAAGCAGGATGTAGATAGGATTAGCAAGGAGGAAGTGAGAGCAGCGATTAAGAGGATGAAGAGTGGAAAGTCGGTTGGACCAGATGACATACCGGTAGAAGCGTGGAGATGTTTAGGAGAGATGGCAGTGGAGTTTTTAACCAGATTGTTTAACAGGATTTTGGAAGGTGAGAAGATGCCTGAGGAATGGAGAAGAAGTGTGCTGGTACCGATCTTTAAGCATAAAGGAGATGTGCAGACCTGCAGTAACTACAGGGGTATTAAGTTGATCAGTCACACCATGAAGTTATGGGAAAGAGTAGTGGAAGCCAGGCTGAGAGAAGAGGTGACCATCTGTGAGCAACAGTATGGTTTCATGCCGAGGAAGAGCACCACAGATGCCTTATTTGCTTTGAGAATGTTGATGGAGAAGTATAGAGAAGGACAGAAGGAATTGCATTGTGTATTTGTGGATTTAGAGAAGGCGTACGACAGGGTGCCAAGAGAGGAGTTGTGGTATTGTATGAGGAAGTCAGGTGTGTCAGAGAAGTATGTGAGGGTGGTGCAGGACATGTATGAGGACAGTGTGACGGCAGTGAAGTGTGCAGTAGGTACGACAGACTGGTTTAGAGTGAAGGTTGGACTGCATCAAGGATTGTATGTCTCAAATATTCAACTGAAATCTGAAATCTGGTAACAAATTAGTTTCTTAGACTGTATTTGATACACAATACCGTATAGAAACATTGAGCTTTTAAAATATAAAACAAATGTCACATTTACTACAAGATGTATGTATGTATGTATGTCTCAAATATTCAACTGAAATCTGAAATCTGGTAACAAATTAGTTTCTTAGACTGTATTTGATACACAATACCGTATAGAAACATTGAGCTTTTAAAATATAAAACAAATGTCACATTTACTACAAGTTCTAAGCCCAGGAGCCAGCAATCTTCCTGAAAAATTATGCTTCATGAAAAAGCGAGTGAATGAGTAAGTGAAAAGTCTGGCTCCTTTTTCTCATTTTTCTCTCTCTCTCTCTCTCTCTCTCTCTCTCTCTCTCTCTCTCGCCCTTTCTCAGGATAATAAGCTAAAAGTAATGAGTGTATGTTCTCATAATTTTCTCACAGGTCTCAGACCATAAAGATGTTCCTTATGTTCCTGTAATGCACTTATAAAAAAAAACATTGAACTTCAAAGCTTTAGCCTGCTGTACAGAACGTGAGCTATTTATCTTGCCTGCATTGTAAGTTCAAGGTTGAGGAAACAGTCAAAAATAAAAAACATGACAAAACCAACAGCAGCATGCTGACATTTTTATGGTTTACAAACGCAGGCTTTCTCATAGCTTCTGTTATTTCATATTTGAACTGTTTCTTTTAGAGCATGCGATACTATTTTATGCTGTCCTTGCTGGCTTGTTGTTGCCCAGTGAATTACATTAACACAGGAGTGAACTCTTTCTTTCCCAAATATGGAGTTTTTATGGCAAAATAAGGTCTGCCTTATTATGGCCATTTGAGGGGGAAAAAATGAATGGAACCTTAAGCACATACAAGCAAATTTGTTCACTTCTACAAACACACTTGACTGACTTGATCTTTCTTTCTCTTGCTCGATTCTTTGCTAAATAATTTTAAGACGCAAACATAAAAAAAAACCTTAGATCTAACAACATATTTTGGATGGTTTTAAAGAAAAAAATCTTTGTAGTAAAAAAAAAGAGCTTTGTAGTTAAAAATTTCACTTAAAGTCCCTAAGACAGTACAAAATTGTTGAAAAAGAAATATTAGAATACAAAATACAATATTTCACCCAATCCTTTCTCACTCTTATAACACAGCATCTATATTCTCATACAGCAGCATCCCGCTGAACATGGTAAGAGGTTCGACGGAATCAGCAAGAGTCCCTGTGACCAGGTCGATGCACACAGTGTCTCCCACCTTTAGAGGAAGTATGATGTTGAAAATGACCAAAGATCCTGGAGTTCTTCGTGTTTCAGACATAGGCTTCTCCAAACCCTCGGGCTGGTACCCGGTCGAGTCTCCACGCGCGATACCGTAGTTCGACTTCGACAACACCGCTTCTATCTTTGCGTTTTTCTGCCCAGTTAGGACTGCACTAAAGAAATAACGGCCACTTACCGGGGCTGTGAAAATACCTGTAAGAAATGAGCACATCTTTAAGAAAGACATTATTTTATATTTTATTCAGTTACAGTTATCATAAAAAATGTCTATTGAAAAACAAAAGGTAATATATGCTAGAAAACTGCCAGGGTTGCCCACATACCTGTTTGTGGACTGTAAGACATCCCTTCATTGACAAAGACCTTGTTAAAGACAATGGTGCCTGCACCGGCCTGTGGTTGTGTAAGAGCTGCTGAAAAAGACAGCCGTGGTACTTTTGCATCATCTCCTGGAGGACCTGTCGAGTCAAAATGATGTGCACACATTATAAATGCATCGTGTCATGCCAGCATCCCTAGTACAACCCCAATTCCAAAAACATTGGGACACTGTGTAAAATGTAAATAAAAACAAAATGCAATGATTTGCAATGTCATAAATCTGTGTTATATTCACAATAAAACTGAATGAAGAATATACTGAAAATATATAAAGTTTTAAGGATAAAATAGGGTCATTTTGAATTTAATGGCTGCAAAAGGTCTTAAAAATGTGGGACAGGGCCACGTTAAACGCTGTGAAGCATCTGTCCCTATACATCTGGAAAGTGAGGAGAAGTTATGGGACAGGGATGTTGTCCCATATGTGCCTGATACAGGATTCTAGCTACTCAACAGTTCTAGCTTTCCTTTGTTGAGTTTTTCGTTACAAGATGCGGCAAAAGTTATCAAAAGCTGGAAGGTCGAGACTGCAGGCAGGTCAGTTCAGCTCCCAGCGTCTTCTCCTATAAGTCATGCTATTGTCATAGATGCAGTATACAGTTAGCATTGTTTTGTTTTCTGGATGTTAGCATTTGTTGCTCCAAAACCTGTATATATCATTCAGCATTGATTTCTAGATGTGAAAGCTGTCAATTCCACAGGCACTACAGCTTTTTGAACTGAGCACTGATAACAAGCCTGATCGTCCTTTTCCTCTTTAGTCCGGAGAATGTGATGTCCAAAGTTGCCAAATATTTCAACTGCTTTGCATTTTTATGTTGGGGAACATTATTAGGAAATTGTCTTCCACAGTTTGTTGAATCTCTGACATGCTTTTCTTTTGAGAGAATCTGCTTCTCAAAGACACGCAGTTTATCACCAATCATCTTAGTGACCTGTTGTCAATAACCTACATAGTTGCAAAATGTTTCTTTAACTGTTTAAATTTAATATAACTTTTTCCATACATTTGTTGCCCTGTCATAACTTATTGTATATTTGTTGCAGCCATCAAATTCAAAATGATTATAAATTTCCTCACTTTAAACATTTGAAAACACTTTAAACTATGTTTTCTATGTTTTATTGTGAATTAAATATGGGTTTATGAGATTTGCAAATCATTGCATTCTGCGGGTTTTTTTATTCTTTTATTTTACAGTGTCTCAACTTTTTTTGAAACTGGGGTTGTATTTAATTTACCGTGAATAGTATTTCCTGCTTTGCACTATGTTAGTCAGTAATGGGTACACATTGTCACTCTGAACTGTTACACATTGTCACTCTGACACTATGAAGTCACCAGGAGGCATCCCTACTTTTTTCAATTGGTTTGCATTTTCAAACCAGGAGACAGATCACAGTGATTTAAATGTTTATCTCCACTGGTAGTCTTTGCACCAATTTACTCTCCGTATTTGCATTAACTTTTTCATGTCACTACACACGTCCGCATTTCCAACCAGTGGTCACATTTAAAAATGATTGATCTCTGGTCGCTTCGTCGCTATGTATGAACAAAGCTTTACTTGTGTCTTATAAAAAGCATTTTCTTTGTCCTTTCTAGGTTTTCTGTAAGAACTTCACCTCTGTGAGTTGTCTGAGCAGGAAAATGGGTAAAAAAAAACAACTAACCTTCTTCACCTCTTGGACCTGCAAAGCAAAACAAAGACATTTGATGATTTTAAATAGTAAATAAAGTCTGTAGAAAATAAAACAGGCAGAGAGAGTTCTCCTTTTTGTACCTGGTAGACCAATTGGTCCTTCATTTCCTGGTATACCTTGAGGACCTTCTCTGCCTGGTGGCCCTATTGGACCTGGTAAACCTTGATGACCTTTCTCTCCTTGTGGTCCTGGAGGTCCTATAATAAAAAAAAGTGAAAAAAAAATCCAATCCAATATTGTCAGAATTAGCTTGATTTGAGAATGTACAGGATTTTTGTTTGTCTACGGTCTCCTCATTCATTTGGAATACTGTAATGTCAATAAGGTTGGATGTAATGCTCAATCTCGTATGACTTGCTTATTTGTTCTTTTTCAGTAACTTTTTAATCCTGGTTCTGGTTGTGTTTATTTCTAGACCATCATATCATAAAGTAAATAATCTTGTCACATAACAATATTACTTAATTAGCTGAACGAAATTATACTGTTTTAAATCAGGTTCATGGATATATTTGTTCAAGGAATAATGGTTCCCTCAGAATTCATTCTGGTAATGCAAACATAAAATTCTTAAGATTCCTATATATTTTTCATTCATCAATTCAAAATTCATAATAAATAGTTTTTCTAAAAATGTTTTTCTTAGCGGTACTAGTCTTCATTGCGTAACACAAAGTGTGCATTTTTTTGTGAAATGTGAAGTAAGCCATTTTTGTATTTGAGTGAACGTAAAAAAATTCTTGCTTTGTATTAAATAATTAATCAAAAGTTCAAGACGTAATGTATGAGAACTGTATGTGTATAATGGATGCAGTTCAGTGATCCATTTCTTCTGTGTATCATACATTTATTAAGATACCAGAAATGTGGGGTTACACTTGTGTTCTTGTCACAGTTTCTCATTTAACACTGTTCAAATTGAAAAGTAGTGGAATACAAAAAAAGGTATTACATATAAAGTACAGCTAATTAAAAAATCAATTTACAGTAATTGAGCAAAATATTCTTGCATACTGGCCCCATTTATACAGCTATTATTCGATTTTCAGTTATTAGAGTTTTTTTAAAACAGAACATCTTGTTTAGTGACATTGTATTTGGCTACATACCAGTAAAATTCTGCTCAGTAAAGGTCTGGAAATCATTCAGGAAGTCCAGTAGTGTGGCGTTGAGACTGTTCATCTTGCGATGGATATCCTCCAAGTGAACACTCTCAATGTTGTGTATGGCTTCCCTCTGAGTAATGAGGGTCGTATTGAGTCCATTAACAAATGTCCAAAGTCCGGAAACCTGTCCGCTTATTGTTGTCAAGATCTGCTCCAGATTCTCTGAACGTGACTCCAGTCTGCCACAAACATTCTCCATTGTCAAAAGCCTTTCCTCAAGGTCCTGACCGCCCTGTTTACACTCCTCTATTTCCACCAAAAGACTGCTAGTAAATTTCTGAATAGCATGACTAATGTTCTTGAACTGTTCCTGGCTGCCGTCAATGTGCTCATCCAGACCTTCTTGGATCTTGCTAATTTGCAAAACAATTTTGTTCTTGGAAATACCCAGGTCAGCTATTATGTTGCCATGGCTGTGAACGCTGTGCCCTAATCCCTGCAGGGTGTCATTAACAGAGCTAAAGGTCAGTTTGATTCCTGAGAGCTCACCTTGAATGGACTGAAGATCCTTTTTTAATGTGCTAGTTATATTAATCTGACCATGGATGTGTTCCTTGTGTTCAGTCATACTATTCTGGTATAGCTCCTTGCACTTCTCCACTTTCTCTTTAAGTTCGCCCACTTCCTCCTGCAAGTTGGAGCAGACCTGTGAGCATGCACTTTCATCAGAGATCACCTTTCTGTGCAAGTTAGTGATTTCATTTTGATAGAGCTCAAAGGTGCTGATGGTTGTGTTTCTCAAGTTGCCAATTTCTTTTTCAATGTCACCGAAAGCAGAACAGTTAATACTTAAGATCTGAACTTCTGTGACAAGCCTATTCAAATTCTCACCATTGTCACCCATGAGAGCTGTGATCTCCTCAACATTGTCACTTAGGTCTGAAATGCGGTTCATCATAGAGTCACCAGACACGGAAAGATCTTTCAGCTTAGTGTCAAACCTATGGATGTCTTCCGTGTTGGCAATGACTTTCCATTCCAATGCTTTCACAAACTCCACGGTCTTATTTGCTTGGCTTTGTGTCGAACACATATCTGCACACAACGCGACCGTTGACGTCAACCTGCTGTCCAAAACCGACGTCTTGTTTTCCAAATCGTTCACGCGATCTGTGTGGTCAGTAACAGAATTATTTATTTCTCTCATGCTGAGTTCGATCTTAGAAATTGTTTGATTTTGAAATTGTTTTTGATCGTGGACAGATTCCCGTATCTTGCTGATTTCTCTTTCGACAAAATGCTTCGTAGTGGTCTCGGTGTGAGAGCATTTTTGCACAGCTTTCCTCACTGTTCCGTTGAGCCGACGCTCCAAGTGTCTTAGGTGGCTGTTTAGCTTTTCTTCTGATATATTTACTTGTCCTGGATTCCCTCCGATCCCTTTCAACTCTTTTTCAAAGCGCTCATATAGAACATCATACAATTCCAGGCCGGAACTGACTTTCTTCTCAAGTGCTGCGATCTGCCTCTCGACATCCACGATGGAATCACAGCAGCTCTTTGAGTGGGTCAGATCTCTCTGCAAAACCTCCACTGTCTGCCTGTGGTGCTGCTCCATGACACTTACATGCTTCTCTAGGGCACGGATTCTCTCCCTGTCCTCCTGCTGCTGCTGCCGAATGCTCTCGACACCACTCTGGCAGGCAGAGCAGGACAGTGTGATGCGAAGCTCGAGCTCACGGAGGATCTCATCCTTTAGCGTACTATACTGACCTCCTCTGTCTAGCTCGTTGCCTACACCATTGCCACTGACCAGATGGTTGTTAATACTTATTAGAGTCCTGTCATGTACTTGTGTCATGTTGTCAAGCAGGTCCAGCTTAGTCTGAATGCTATTAATGGTTTCTCTCATTTCAGGTTGGGCTGCATCAGCAGGGTTCTGACCACTAATGTGGACTCCTTGTGACCAACGAGACTCCTCGTGAACTTTTTGCTTCACTCCCTGTAAGGTGGACTGCATGTCACGAAGTTCTTTATTCAAGCTTTCAATCTTCTTCTCAAGTTGTCTGATTTTATCACTCTCTCCTCTTTCTGAGAAAGGAAAAAACACAACAATTATAGGAATGCTTTTATTTGTTAATTGTCTCACAACTTCTGTGGCATGGTTCTATTCTCAAGCAGAATGGATATGATAGAAAAGCATGTCTGTGGGGCATATTCCTACTCATCCTCTATCATCTGATATTCTTGATACTGTTAACACACATATGCCAGCTCTGATATATCAAATGGCATCAAGTGCTAGAAGATATAATTATAGCTAAGAGATAGAGAAAGCATAAACCATAGATATCGAGCTCTGTTGAATATGTACTACTAGCAACCCCCTGATTATTCCATATGGTGGAGAAAATTGTTCTTCATGGCAAAGAAAGAATGCAGAAATTATTCTGTTTACTGTAAATAAAATCTCTGCAAATGTTTGTTCATATTAAGCTACATATGCAGTTTAGTGTGATAACAGTTTACTTGTTTCATTCACTTGCTTTTAAAATGAGGTCAATTGACAAGTAAAATTTTATTATATATTTTTTTTAACCATGGTTTCCTGACGAGATGCTCGTCAACAATGCTTTGTGACCACTTCCATGTTGTCCACATTCAGAATCACATGTGCAATCAGTCCAATGGAACGCCATCGCCAGCGGGGTGACATCATGATAAGGAAGCTACAAAAATCACACTAAGTGAAACCTGCAGTGTCTCATTCCATGAGGGGACCATGGTTACATGCGTAACCTGGAGACGTTCCCTTCAGAAACTCGAGCTGCGTCAACAGAGCTTTGGCAATGAGAGTTCAATCACACCAGACTGACCAATCTCTGCCTAGTGTGGATAAGCACAGCTAAGTCAAAGGACAGAGTGGCCAGGAGTGGCACTGAGGTCAAGGCAATAAACCTGACAAGGTCAGCGGGGTGGACAAGCCCATAGCGTTGCAGATTTCTTGGAGGGAAACTCTAGAGGACAAAGCCTTAGAGGCTGCCATACTCTGAATCATGTGAGCTCTGACCCAGAAGGAGCAGGAAGACCAGAGGGGTCTGAAATAGCATCCGCAATCCACTCTGCTCTCAGACAGTTCTGGGAACATATATGTAGATTGCTCGCACTGAACACAGTCGGTTAAGTCCTGGTCTAGAGCCTGAAGAGGAGAGGGAAAGAATGCCTGGCAAAATGAACATTAAATTCATTGGAAACAGCTCTGGTGGACATTCCTGCAGTCAGCATGCAATTGCATGCTCCCTCAAAATCTTTGCCATTGTGCTGTGTAAAAAAACTGTACATTTTAGAGTTGCCTTTTATTGTGGCACACCTGTGCAATAATCATGCTGTCTAATCAGCATCTTGATATGCCACACTTGTGAGGCGGATGGATTTTCTTGGCAAAGTGCTTGCTAACACAGATTTAGACAGATTTGTGAACAATATTTAAGAGAAATAGGCCTTTTGTGCGCATAGAGAAAGTCTTAGATCGTTGAGTTCTGCTCATGAAAAATGGGGGCAAAAACAAAAGTGTTGCGTTTATAAATTTGGTCAGTATATATTATAACAGTACACTATAAAAAACTTAGTTTCTCCAAAGCTATGGTAACGTTTATCAAAGTCATTTTTGTACCTTCTCCACCCTTCTGTTCATTCCCAGGAATAGGTCCAGATGTTGAAGGTGCACCATTGGTGACCTGTGCGTCATCATCGGGCCCATTGCTGCAGTCTTCCCCTGAGTAGCCATTGCAACACTTCCATTCCATCTGTGTCACCATTTTGTAAGAAATTTTGTACTTTGGCCTTCTGTATGTCCGATATCTATTAAGTAAGAAATGTATAGATTATAAAAACATATTCTAAAATAATTCAAAATGCTTTGAAAGACCACAGTTGTCAACATATTTTGCAATATTGTACATATTTTGCATACAGTGCATCTGGAATGTATTTACAGAGGTTCACTTTTTCAACATTTTGTTGTTATAGCGTTATTCCTGAATGGATTAAATTCATTATTTTCCTCAAAATTACAAACAATACCCCATAATGACAATGTGAAAGAAGTTTTTTTGCAATCTTTGCAAAGTTATTATAAATAAAAAAAACTAAAAATTACATGTACATAAGTATTCACAGCATTTGCCATGACACTCAAAATTGAGTTTGGGTGCATCCTGTTTTCACTGATCATCCTTAACATGTTTCTATAACTTGATAGGAGTCCACTTGATTGGAGTGTTTTATATGGTCCCACAGTTAACAGTGAATGTCAGAACACAAACCAAGCCATAAAATACATGGAATTCTCTGTAGACCTCCGAGACAGGTTTGTATCGAGGCACAGCTCTGGGGAAGAGGACAGAAAAATTTCAGCAGCATTGAAGGTCGCAAAGAGCACAGTACCTCCATCATCTGTAAATGGAAAAAGTTTAGAACCAGGATTACTGATCGATTGGGGGAGAAGGGCCCTAGTCAGGGAGGTGACCAAGAACCCAATGGTCACTCTGAAAGTGCTCCAGAACAATCATCCCTGCAGCACTCCACCAATCAGGCCTGCATTAAAGAGTGGCCAGACAGAAGCCACTCCTCAGTAAAAGGCCCACCTGGAGTTTGCCAAAAAGGCACCTGAAGGACTCTCAAACCATGAAAAACAAATATTTAACTTTTTGGACTGAAACGCCAAACAACAAGTCTGGAAGGAACCAGGCACCACTCATCACCTGGCCAACATCATCCATGCTTTTCAAAGGCAGGAACTAGGAGATTAGTCAGGATTAAGGGAAAGATGAACGCAGCAATGTACAGAGACATCCCTGATGAAAACCTGCTCTAGAGCGCTCTGGACCTCAGACTGGAGTTCGACAATGACTCTGAACACAGCCAAGATAAGGAGTGGCTACAGGACAACTCTGTAAGTAGCACTGTAAGTAGGTTTTCCACGTATGCGGTATATACACTACTGAACAAAATCTCAAGACCAGTGGAAACATTCCAAGTATTCGCATTTTGCACTGGAGAATCATAACCAGGTTGAAAGTACTATATACTATCTGGACAAACATTTGTGAACACCTATAAGAATGGTATGTTGTGTTTTTTGTAACATCCCATTCCACATTTAGTCTCTATTAGGTGATATATGAGCTTCACGCTTCTGGGAAGATTTCTACTAGATTTAAAAATATGCTTGTGGTGATTTGTGCTTATTCAGCTACCAGGGCGTTAGTAAAGCTAGGTACTGATGTAGGTGAGGTCTGGGGTTTAGTCAGCATTCCATTTCATCCCAAAGTTGTTCATTAGGGTTTGGGTCTGAATTCTATAACAGAAGATCTTCTACTCCAACCAATGTAAAGCATATCTCTTTGTGGCGGGCTTTGTGCACAGGGCATTGTCACACTGGAACAGATCTAGTTTAAGTGAATGGGGTAGAACCACATATGGCCCAATACTACATAATTACAAAAAAATAAATAAAGCATATATGGTGATCATATACACAAAAACCGTCTCAGGGAAGCTCATCTGCATGCTCGTCGTCCTCATCGGCTTATACGACAGCGTGTTCCAGTAACTGCCAATATCCAGCAACTTCACACAGCAATTGAAGAGGAGTGGACCAACATTCCACAGGCCACAATCAACAACCTGATCAACTCTATACAAAGGAGATTTGTTGCGTGAGGCAAATGGTGGCCACACCAGATACTGACTGGTTTTCGGACCCCTGTCATTAGAATCTTATTCTAATATTTAATGTATTTTTTATTTCATATCATATTTAAACACATAGAGGTGGATAGAGGGATCTACTCTGCCTTTAGAATATTCGCAATAGTTTTACGAGTCGTAAAAATAGAAAGCAAGTGCTATGGCACAGGAAATGAGTCAAATTTGAGCCTGAACATTTGAGCGTCCCTAATTTAGGATGAGTTTAATAATGATTAATAAAGCTTATTTAAAAACTAATCACATTTTAATGATCCACTTTGTGCCGCTGGGTAAAAATTTGAAAAAAAAAATTAATTGAGAGCTGACTTCAGTGAAAATGTTACCTTTTTTCAAGGCAATACCTAATTCTTTTGGGGAAAAAAATTTGGAATTGAAATCTCATGAATGCACTATTTATAAAATGAACAATTTATGTTTATGTGCTATGTGACCAATAGAGAGAAATACTGTACTGTGCTGTACATTAAAAACACCTAGACTTTTATTGTTAGAGACAAATGCATGTTCCTGTTGTTTCTATGCAACAAACTCTGTAATTTGCTAGTAGTTATTTTAGCAAACTGTCACCTTGGGCGATAACAGTAGGTTTTGGATGAAACCTTCCACTTCATTAGAACCAGTTTACATTTGGAGAACATAGCAATGTATTATAAAGATGTAAGTTAACTGGTGAAAGGAATACTGAACCAATATGGCTATCATTCCATACTTGAGTTTCATCTAAATTGCAGCTTATTTAAAACAACTTGACCATACAATGGGCTAAAGCATACGTCCAAGCTCTGTTATCTACAATGGAATGGCCTGTCCAGTCGCTGCACCTAAAATCTATTAAACTGCTCTGGGATGAACTGGATCACAAGGTCAGAAATAAATCTTGAACAAGAGAAGAACAGATTTGGCGAGTTTTACAAGAAGCACAGCAAAGTATTTTGTCTAAAAGTTTGAAGAAACCAAAATGCCAAGAGTGTGAAAAGCTGTTATTCATGCTGTTATTCATGATTTTTCAACGAAAATAAAGTGTAACATCTGCACAATTATATTTTTGTTTGGTCAAAGTAAATCTGCATACTATTAAATGAACTAGTTTGTTGCATGGAAACAAAAAGAACATACATGTGTCTCTCAAAATCCATAAAAAATAGGTGTTTCCCAACTTTTGACAGACACTATTAATGCCTGTGTAGACTTGATCTATATTTCTGACAAACAGAGCAATATACTTACACCACAACACGAGTGCACTGGCCCCAACCACAATGCTGGTATTCAGGCTTTACAAAGGTCTCCACTCCATCCTCCATAACACAGCTAACGGTTTTCATTACCACATAAGCACACCAGTTCCTGTCGATAGACATGGCAAAATAAAAAAGTTACTGTTGAATATATATATATATATAATATATATATATATATATATACATATACATATATATATATATATATACATACACACACACACACACACACATACACACACACCCATCTATAAGTTCAGGGTAATCAACATCCAGTTTCCTTTCACCTCTGATTAGAGATGCCTGACAAAAAGCAAAGTGGTTTTAAGACACCCAGCAGGCATAGGCTAAGATCACTCCTGGGGAAAAAGCTTGAGCCCCTGGCCTTTATTCTCTCAGGACAATGACAAGTGCCTCTAGTCAACATATATAAAATTATTATATTTATTAAGACAACAAGGTGTGCCAAAGGCCATGTAGGATCTGCTTCAGTGATGCAAAACTATTACATATTCAGAATGTTACACATTAGGAATGTTACGTATTAACATATACAGTTTAGGAATGAGGTAAGGCTGTAATGTTCACTATAATCTCTCATTCATGTATACACACACCCACACACACACACACTAACACACACAAAAGAGGATGTTTATTGTTTGTTGCAAACATTAAATGCAAAATATTTAGTACACAAAATATTTAGTACACAAAAAAAAAGCTTACTAGCTGATTTCTTTATAAAAGGCACAGGGTTAGTCACCACATAATATATACATTTTGCTCGATCATCATCAAACTTGGTGAAACATCACAAGTGTATAAAATCACATGCTTACAGCTCAAGAGCTTCGGGTTATGTTCCCATTTATCATCAGAATGGTTTCCCAATTTAACGAAATTCCAAAGAAAAATGACAGAGAAGAATGACCAGACTTGGTTATGGTAACAGGAAAGGCTTCACACACTAACACAAATAACCCACAACTCAGGCCACACAACATGTCACACCTTGGGGGCTGTGCACTGGAAAAAGATTTGGCAATGCCTTCAAAAGTAAAGTCGAAACATCTGTGTCTCACTGTACATGTGCCTTGTGTGTCTCTCTGTGTGTGTGTGTGTGTGTGTGTGTGTGTGTGTGTGTGTGTGTGTGTGTGTGTGTGTGTGTGTGTATGACTGCTTTTGGGTGCTAATCCCTTTTTTCCACTTGAGCCTCTGCCCACTAAAATATCTGTTCTTGGCATGACCTACAGAATCTATTAATATTTTTTTTTATTATTGATCACCAAACCCTCCCTTTGCCTTCAACAATGACTAAACACACTTATTTCAAGCAGGAAATCTCTCTGGCAACCACAAAGCAAAAACATTTATGCTCTGTCATAGTTTGAGACTTGCCAACAACTTTATACCTTAATCAGCACAATTGTGTGTTCAGGTTCAGAAATCCACCCATCCTGGTAAACTTAACTTATTTGATCTGCTTTTTTGGATCACTATTTACATTTACATTTATGGCATTTGGCAGATGCTTTTAACCAGAGCAACTTAAAACAGAACAGTTGAGGGTTAAGGGCCTTGCTCAAGGACCCAGCAGTGGCTGCTTAGTTGTGCTGGAATTTGAACTCATGTCCTTTTGATCCAAATACTATACATTAACCACTGATCTACCACCTACCTACCCATTTACCCTCCATTAAACATTTTACACTCAAAAAATAAGTATAATAAATAAATGCATTATTTAAAAAGATATAAAGTAAAAACAAGTCAAATGATCTGCCAGTGCAGTAAGATACTTACATATTTACATTTGCTGCATTTAGCAGATGCCTTTGTCCAGAGCGACGTTCAAAAGTGCTTTCAGTCTCTATCTATTAATAAATCTCCACTGGTATGCCTAATTACAAACTTAATACCATGTGAAATCACCCCAGGGGGTACAGCAGTCCATTACAGGGCACACACACACACACACACACACACACACACACACACACGATAACACATTCATTTACACACAAGGGCAGATAATCTCAGTCAATCCAGAATCCTGTCAGCATAATGTTTTACACACAAGCAAACTTACATCTCATGACAAAGCCACACCAACACAATGGTGCAAATCCTGCATTCAAAACAATTTACTATAAACACTAGTTTGTTTTAGAGGCTGTGACATCACACACACACACACACACACACACACACACACACACACACACACACACACACACACACACACACACACATTTTAGGAACTAAATACAAGCTAAATGAAAAGTGATGGCAGACAGACTTGTGCACCAAAGCAAACATTTGAATAAACATAGGTTAACTCAACCACATCAACAACTATTCAAAAGCTGGAACCTCTGTGCCACAATGAGCTTGCTGATTAAGTATACAAAGTCTTCAAAGGCCTGTCAAAAGTGTTATTTTTCCATTTGTGTAGTTTGGAAAAAAGCAAAGGTCTGGAGGTCAACAAAAGGCATACAGGTCACACTTAAGAACTCTTTGATGGTCTCATGTCTGATTTCGCCTCTCCCACCCTACTGGGCAAGACACTGACAGGTTCTTTGAAAGAACAAATCAGACCAGTGCCTCTACCCTTTAGGGCCATCAATGCACAAAACCTCACTATTAAAATCACTCTTGAAATGAAGTCTGTAACAAAGCAGCTTAGGCTTTGTGTATGGTCTACTGGTTTGGGGTCAGATTTTTTTTTACTTCTTATAAATAAATCAGTGTCAAATAAGTGCATCCTAAAATCATTACTTCTAAGGCAAGCTTCCTTCAGAAGTTTTTTTCATGTCCTGGAGCAAGGGTTATTAACTAAGTAATCAAAGTTTGTGAATTAGTATAAGAATATATTTATTCATAAAGACTTTAAAGCACTTGTTTATACATATTTATAACTAATTTATCTGTATAAAGCTGCTTTGAGACAATGTCTATTGTTAAATGCGCTCTATAAAAAAATGTAATGAACATTTATAAATAGCTTTGGATGTCTTGACTGTCTGCTGAAAAGGAATAAATATAGTGGTAATGTGTTCATTTGTTAAATGCAAAATTTACCAAAAATATTTTGGTAAAATCTTCCAGTACTGGCACAGATGATTCATTAGCTATGGAGCTAATTATAAACTGTTTCCGAACAGTGGGACACTGCGGTGGGACAGTTCTCCGCAGATGTGTGGTTGGCAGATGTGATATGCCTCTATATCTTTGAGGGGTGTCCCCACCATTAACGGGTTCCGCTGAGTCCACTTGGGGATGTGGGACAGGGGATGAAAAATGAAAGCATTGTTTACTTGAAGGCAAATGGGCCAGAAGGTCATTATTGATAACGTTGCACAAGGACAAACTTCCAAAACGTAATTCCATCTTTTTTTATGCTATGTCTGAATCTGGTTTTTAGAAACGCTCCTGTTTTTGCATGATAAGCCATCACATGCTACCACAGAGAAAGCTTCTGACCATGGAACTAGTTAAACTGAAGTCTGACCATAGCCAATTGCAACTAAATGTAGAACACTCCTTAAGTTTCACAATGACAGCTTCTTGCATCATACCCCCTGCAGTATTGTATTATTAGTAACGACCCCTTCTGGGAAAGACCCCTTCTGAGTTGTTGTTATCAGCTTTACTTTGCCAGAACTTTACCACCAAATCAATGTTTTACACGACAGTCAGGAATGAATTTGTTCAAGTTTAAAACCATGCGGTCTTATCTCAAGTGCTGTCAGTCCATTTTCCTGTGAAGTTTCTGATAAACATTGCTCCTGGCAAACTTTAAACAACTCTTTAAAAAGTCTTAAAGAGGGTTAGAGACTGTAGTAGTAATGTATGCCTAAAAGAATTTAAAAATCACTGGACTATTAAGTAGCAAAGAGCTAGTTGGTACAAAATAATGTCTACATCTACAGACTAAAGATTGAATAAACACTATGACTGGCACAACCTAGTTGAAAATTTTACTTCTCGCCAGATGTTATTTTGCCAAAGAAGTTGAATTAAAACCATCCAAATTTACAAAATATAAACATGCTATACAGTACCTATAGAAGGTCTTTTATGGCTTTAAAGAGACACATGCATGTGAATAACAGCTTTACACACTCCTGGTTACGCAACAGTTTGTTTCTTCAAACATTCAGCTGAAATACTTCCTTATAAAACTCGCTTGTTCTTTACTAGTTAAAGATTTCTTTTTGACCTTGTGATCCGGTTCATCCAAAAGAAGCTCAATAGGATTTAGGCACGAGATGTAGGTGACTGGGAAGGTCATGCCATGATAGATGACACTTCAGGCGAATGTTTACTCTCTATAATGCATATAGAGCTTGGACGTACACAGGGCAGGGTACAACAATGTACCTCCGAACAGTGGTACATTTTTGTACTTTCTTGTTTGTACCTCTAAAAGAACATTTATGCACCCTTAGTGATAAAGATGTACCTTTGTGTCCTGGTATGCTTTAAAATTACATCCTGAAAATTTTCCATTGCATTTTACTCATTCTGCTGAACTGATTTGTGCTAAAAATGTAAAATATTATATCAAAATAGCATATAACATAATAACATATTATAATAATATATGTAATATATATCGCTAGGGGTGCATCAATGGTCTTTTAGAGATACAAACAAGAAGGTGCAAAAATGTAACAATGTTCAGAGGTACATTGCTGTACTGCTGGAGCGACAAAGCATTTTTGTAGGTCTTTTAGGTACATTCCTGTATCTTAATTTTTCTGTGTGTATGGTTTGGGTCGTTGTCTTGTTGTATGGTTAAGTCAGTTGAAATAAGATGAAGTACAGAAGTAATTGCACAGTGTTGAAGTATGATAGTATGAATGGTAACCATTTTTTCTTTTTACCTGAAATCATTCTCCAACCTTCCCAGCTCTAAAACAACCCCAAATTATTAAGCTTCCACCTCCATTTTTGACTGTGGGGGTGAGGCAGTCACAGATAACATCTCTCCTGTTCTCCATCTTACATAAGTTCTTGTTTTAGACAGGCACTTTACATCCATTGGAAGGCCAAACCCAGTCCTAACACTTAAAATACCAAAAGAGAGATGGAGAGAGAAAGGTGTTAGGAGCTAACTCTACTTTTAGCCATCTCATATTTCACAAATCTGTTCAAATAAAAGTGTGATCCAACAAACAGTCTTAAGTGGCATTCTTTCTAAAAAAAAGATCAGCCCATGGTTGCAGTGAAGGACTCAGACAGTAATCCCTCTGTACACTGTGCTCTTTGAGGTGACCAAAGCCAAAAAAGGGCAGGTTTTACAAGCAGCTCTGTCAAGTTGATGGAAACTCTGATAACTTTTTATGTTTTTGCTACAGATGTCAAGTCTGCTTATTTATGGTGAGGGCTGGGCAGAGTGTACAGCTAAAAACATTATTCAGTAACCAGTCTATTCACTAACCAGACTATTTAAACCCATTTAGTGAATTCTGAGCAGACATTAGGGACTTGATATGGATTTTTAAGTCACAAACCAAATAGACAGATGTCTTGCTACATACATTTACATTTATGACTTTTGATAGATTCCCTTATCCAGAAAGTTACAACTGAGCAGGTAATGGTTAAGGGCCTTGCTCAAGGGCCCAGCAGTGGCATCTTGGTGGGGCTGGGATTTTAACTTTTAAACCTTCCAATTCGGAGTACACTACCATAACCATTACATATGAATTAAGATTTTTAATTGTGCACCTGTGCATCCATGCAGTTATCCAACCAGCCAATCGGCAGCAGCACAATGAATTAACCAATACAGATGTGGGTTGGAGTTTAATTTAATGTTTGCATCAAACATCAGAATGGAAAAAAGAGCGATCTCTGTGCCTTTAACCATGGCATGGTTGTTGGTATTAGATGGGTATTTTCAGAACATTTCAAAACGTGCAGATATTCTTCAGTATTCACACACTAGTTAGATAGATAAATGATATAAATGTCTAAGGGAAAACATGTTGATTGTACAAAAACAAAATCTATGTTCCTTTTTTTGCTCATTGTAGCTCATATATTTTATATACAAAATAAACTAATATTAAGTGCCAGATTTTAAGCAAATAAGATTTGCCGAAGTTGCTGTCATTACTATACTTTGGAATGAAATTTTACAGACAATTTCATTGTCAACCAGCTACAGTTGTTTGAAATGATATATCAAAGATGCTAAATGGAACATTATCTCATATGCCTACATACTAGTTTCTCATAGAAAAGAAGACATTGTTCTATTTACAACTAAAGGAACAGTGGTAGTAAGTAGCTGTTAAAGTTTTGAAATAAACTCAATGAAAAAACGGTTTTTATTACTTATTTAAACAATAGAAGAGCATAGAACAACAGTCCTGAGCTAATTCTGCAAAACTGATCAGCACAAATTAATCATTTTCATTTAGTTAGAGTATTTTTGAGTCACCCATTCTGGTGTGTTTTTAAACTATTTTATTAACATGCATTTCAGATGCAATAACGGATGCCATATATTTAAAAGGTGCTTAAAATAGCGTCCAATCATCATGCTCCTCTGAGTGAGCAGCCCTTTCAGCCACCCTTTTTTGAGACTGACCTGCTTGTTGGTGAATGGTTTTAAAATTGCTGCTCTGGTTGACCATGGAATCCCTGAGGTGCATGTAACTCTAAAAGGGGTTGCCAAAGCAGATAATCTGTCTCTATACTACTCTGTCTTATACTTCTGCCTGTTTCAAACCAACTACCTGCATGTCCATATACCTCCTACCAACTACCACCACATCCATAAACCTCCTCCTTGGCCTTTTTTTTTTTTCTCCTTCCTGGTGGCTCCATTCTCAGCGTTCTCCTAATGATATACCCCATGTCCCTCCTTTGCACATGTCCAAACCATCTCAATCTAGCCTCTCTCACTTTGTCCCCAAAACGTCCTACATGTGCTGTCCCTCTAATTAACTTGTTTCTAATCCTGTCCATCGCTGTCACTCTCAATGAAAATCTTAATATCCCCAGCTCTGCCACCTCCAGCTCCACCTCCTGTCTTTTGTTTAATGCCACTGTCTCTAAATCATACAACATTGCAGGTCTCACCACAGTCCTATAAACTTTCTCTTTCACTCTTGCACTCCTGCCACTCTTCTCCACCCTTTCCCCCTGCTTGCACTCTTTTCTTTACTTCTCTTACACACTCTCCATTACTTTGCACTGTTGACTCCAGGTTCCTAAACTCCTCCACCTTCTTCACCTCTTCTCCTTGCAACCACACCACTCCACTGCCCTCCCTCTCCTTCACACGCATGTACTCTGTCTTACTCCTACTCACGTTCATTCTCCTTTTCTCCAGCATGTACCTTCACATCTCCAGACTCTTCTCAACCTGCTCCCTACTCTCACTACAAATCACAATATCATCCGCAAACATCATAGTCCACAAAGACTCCTGTCTGACCTCGTCCATCAACCTGTTCATCACCACTGCAAACAGAAAAGAGCTTAGAGCCGATCCTTGATGCAGTCCAACCTCCACCTTGAACCAGTCTGTAGTTCCTATTGCACACTTCACTGCTGTCACACTCTCCTCATACATGTCCTGCACCACCCTCACATAATTCTCTAACACACCCGACTTTCATGCTTCGAACGGTATGTTATCTCGTCCAACCGACTTTCCACTCTTCATCCTCTTAATCACTACTTTTACTTTCTTCTTACTAATGCTATCTATTTCCTGCTTTACCATCTCGACACCATCCAACTTTCTCACTCATTAATTTCCCCACATTCATCAGCTTCCCTCACATCTCCATCATCATTCTTTATTGCTTTAACTTGCAGCACATCTTTTCCAGGTTGGTCCCTCTACCTGGACAATCAGTATAAATCCTTAACTCCTTCCTTAGTGTCCAACATCTTATACAGCTCCTCATATGCCTTTTCCATAGCTTTAGCCCCATCCCTCTTCAGCTGCTGCCGTGACTCATTGTACTCCTCAG
>MU551654.1:833771-933462 GCA_024362625.1 Silurus asotus
AGCAAATGTTTAAACTAAGAATATATACAATCTTAAGATATATAATATGATATTGAATTTGATGGCTGCAACAGGTCTCAAAAAAAGTTGGGACAGGGCCATCTATCATGTCTTCAAATGTTTTGTAAATTTAGTGAATGCAATTAGAAACGGTTTAATTTAATAACACTTGTTTTTTCCAGACTTTTGTTTCCCCCAGTCCCAAGTTTTTTGAGTCGTGTTGAAGCCATTAAATTGGAAATACACAAATGTTTTTCTTAAAATGTTACAATTCCACAATTTGAACGTTTATTATGTTTTCAATGTTCTATTCTGAATAAAATGTGGATTTATGAGATTTGCAAATCTGTTTATATTTACATTTTACACAACTTTTTGGAATTGGGCTTGTGTGAGATTCACATTAACTAACATTTACCCTACAATCCTTCAAAAGATAAACAAAACCCTTCATAATAATTTTATTTTGCAATATACATCAATATAAAAGTTTATTTAATGCAATACAGGCGTATATAAACTTGTATTAACCTTAAATGACCTACTCCCCTGTCTTCCTTCTGGCCATACTCTTCCACGGGGGCACTCATTCTCTTCTCATTCAAGTTCTCTTTCTCACTCACTTCCCTCTTTCGTATCGTTCCTAATGTTCCTCCCTGTCTTTCTTCATTTCACAATTTGATTCTAAAATACGTTTTAGTGTAATGCATTGGGATGGTAGGCAGAATACATCCCCAAGCAGTGGGACTGAAAAAAAAAGGTCTCATGGCCACATAAGCAACAAATCAAGTTCATAAACTAGACCTAGATGATCATTTATACTTCTCATTGATTCTTCTGATCCTAGTATTGGAATGAAGTAAGCCACGCCCACAAACATGACGTCACATACGTAGTAAATTCTCAAGAATGAACTCATGCATGAAACAAATCATTTTGGGTCCCTTTTTTTTTTACTAGAATTCCCTCTATATTTTTTACAGGGTTCAGGGTTCAGGGGTCTAGGTTTGAAGGTGTCCTTACCTGTGTCTGCTGACTGCGCGCGCGTGCTGAGTGTGTGTGGGTGCTGTGTGAGATCCCGCGACACACACGCATTGGTGCAGCAGCAGCGCAGAAAAAGTCAGAAGAAAAGAGCGCGCCATCATTTACAGGAGTAAAAAAACTCTTTTCAACAGAGGTACATCCGATTCAATATGACAAAAGAAGGTTTAAAAAAAGGTAAAAAAAAAAATTTAAATAATAAAAAAAGCCCGCTTTGCGCGCAGGAACGGGTGATCCGCGAGTGGCTCTCTCTAATCCCTCCGAGAAGAAATCTCAAAACCACAGTTTTCAGGTCATTCCGTAAGAATCTGGTGAACCAAAGCTGAGGATCACTTCAGCATCCACATGGTTATCCACTCCGTCCTAAGACATGTGCAGATACAATGATATTGAGTGTTCAGTGGCGCACGGGAACTGCTCTCTCTCTCTCTCTCTCTCTCTCTCTCTCTCTCTCTCTCTGTCCCACCTCTATAACTTCATCTCTTTCCCAACTTTTTTCTCTCTCTCTCTCTCTCTCCTCCCACCTCTATAACCTTATCTTTATCCCAACTCTCTCTCTCTTTCTGTCTCTTTCTGTGCCTCTCTCTTTAATTCTATGCCCCAACTATAGGTCAGTCAGACAGTCAGACAGTCAGTCAGAAATAATAATAAACTATAATACAGTTTTTCTCAGTTGTTTTTAAGCATTTGTCAAATCGGAAATAAAATTCTCAAAACTACTTGTTCAACCTCTACATAATTTAGTCACATGTGCTCATCATAAGAACATTTATTTTTTCCTTGCTAAAATTCTGAATGGTTTTGTTCATTCATTTAACCAATTGTGTACAATTGTCTGCTGTTTTCTACATTATCAGTTGTTTATGTAATGATGATTAAAATATATATTACTCTAGTTTCACCTGAATAGTCTTAACCCCACAAAACATTTTGGAGAGTGTATACAGACAGAGCAAAACAAAGAATTATAAATTCTGAAAATGGAGGAACAACCAAGAAACGAACAGCCATGTGTATAGCACAGTATGATAATAAATATAAAAATAAATAAATCAATCAAATATGCAATTCAATAAATTATTTTGTTCTGCTGAAACTTATAGATGGCAAACAGAAGGAAGTAATTTGTTGTGCATTGTCAGTCACTGTAATCCAAAGTCAGATTTATATCAAGAAATCCTGAAACAGAGCCCCATCATACTGACAACAAGAATAAACATTTTGATCATCTTGTTTGTGAACAACTACGAAGGGAATTTCATTCCGATGTGAATAACATGTTCATTGACACAAATACTTTCTTTTGAGAGATGAACTAAGGATTTTGAGAAAAGTATAATCCAGTGTTCCCTTTTAGGAACTCAAACTGTGTTGCAACGCTTTGGGTACGCTTCCGCATTGTCCACACTCTGAATCATGTGTAATCTCTCCAATGGAAGGCGGGGTGACGTCACGAACAGAAAGCTATAGAAAGCACATGGAGTGAAGCCGGCACCAGCTTCTGTTTGTTCATGAAGTGCTCTGTGTGTATTTGTGTCAAATTATTTGTCTATCGTTTGTCAATATGAAGGCTTCTAAGAATGTTAAGTGCACTTTCCGGCTGTGTGTACCTCCCTAGCCCCGGTATATCACAGGGGGATACCCACAGCCTATGTGTGGCTTGCTGGAAGCAAAGCAAGCTAATTCGCTAAGCACTGTGCTCACATGTCTATATCACATCTCTCTTTTGTCTGTCTTTCTGTCTGTCTGTCTGTCTGTCTGTCTCTCTCTGTCTCTCTCTGTCTCTCTCTCTCTCTCTCTCTCTCTCTCTCTCTCTCTCTCTCTCTCTCTCTCTCTCTCTCTTTCTCAACAACTGCTATATTGCTTGTAACCAAACAACTGATAGGTGACAAAATAGGTTACAAGGTTGCAATTGTTTAGTAGAATCTTTAATCACCTCAGAGGTGATTGAAAACAGGGGAACATTTGTAGATATTGCAGCCTTTCCACTTTATATGTATAAAGCTGCTTTAAAACAGGGTCCATTTTTAAAAGAGCTATGCAAATAAAAAGGAACTGAACTGAATTGAAACAAATCTTTTACCCTCTTGATGAAGGACAGGACTATTCTTGCATATGTAGTAATCGTCCTTAAATACAGTTCTCATATACAGTGTGTCTCACACGGCACTAAACAGTGGGGAATCAAGGATCTCAGTATTATTGTCCCGAACAGCAACTTTAACATTCCTGCCGAGTAACACTTGTTGACACAGCAGGCGTTTGAGTATTTATATACATTATTTATCTTACAGTAGACCAGAACTGACATATCATGGTCTGCTTCAGCCAGTTGTCTCTACTCACTTGACATCTCTGATTGCAAAAGTGTGACCGAAATAGCTTCTAACAAGAATAAAATAAAATAAAATAAATAAATTCAACAGGATCTCGCAGTTAATTTAGGAGGCATTTGGAATTCCAGAAAAAAAAGTCAGGTCAGTGATTTCTGGATGGACATCAAGTTGGATTTGTTTGAGATTAGCAGCTAAGCAGAGCTGACAAGAGATAAGAAAAGTGTGGAATGTGTGTGTATATCCTCCTTCGGTGCTTTCCTAGCCAGTATAACTTGACCTCAAGTCCCAGGCTGAAGTGAAACCTTTTTAATCTTTTTAATAAAAGAAATATCATGCAAATTTTTGTCTGTACCATCAAACCACAACATCAAACTGACTCAGTCTGCTCTGTTTAAGACTCGGATAAATATTTTTTACTAGAATATATTCCAACAATAAATATCACTATTGCCGTATATTTTTGTATAAAGCATTGCCACACTGACTATGGTTCTGAAACATTATGATCCTGAGTTTATCATTTCATTTAAGTAAGGACATTTAAATTACAGTTTAAAACCAAGCAAAGCTAAATTTTATATTTTACACAGAGGACACATCGTAAAACCTTTTTTCAAACCCAGATCCTGAGACACACTGTACTCTAACATCCTGTAGATGATCTTTGACCTCTTCAGTAACCATATATCTATGCATCACATTACTCCCAAACTCCAACTATTAACTATGAGATGCACCTAATCATGTCTTTTTCAATTAAAAAGCATGCAAATATGTTTTTTCTGTTAAGCGACCATTATTTTGCACGTCCAGACACCCACAGAATGCATGTCACAGCGGAACACTGGCAAGCTGTTTCACTTCCATCGATTTTAATGAGATCACAGCAGTGGTGCTATTAAGAGGAAAAAAAGGCCAGACTTAACAGGAGCTGTGGTGGAGCAATAAAGCTCAGTCAGGTTTAACGTGGGTCATTAAACTACAGTGCACCGCCCCACACGACGTTTTCAGACTTTGCGTCTGCATGACCACACACAAGGTCCTTACGTTTACATAAATATGCTCGATCAAATGCAGTGACAGCTGCCTTCCTCTGTAAAAAAAACAACAACAACTAACCCCCCCCCTCACAAACAGACACACAAACACTCCAAGGGATGGTCTGCCACAATTAGTCCAAATGCAAATCCTCGATTTTTACTATAGTGCTAAATGTGTAGGATGTGGTTTTGCAGTCAGGCTTCAATTAGATTCTTTTAGGACACAAATTGCTATCTTTATTTCTCTAAAATAAGGAATAAATTGATAGAAGGTACAATGGATTGAAATATTATTATTTATGATGTTGTTTTCCCTTGTCTTGTATTGATTTATTCTATAATTTTCCGATCACAAACCAGTTGAATTGGGTTAAGTATGTAGATAAAAATTTGACAGATTAATTAAAATTGCCATTAGATTCAGGTTGGCAATTTGTTATATGTGAGCATCATATTAAACTCATTCTTTTTAAGTGATTAGTGAACTTTATGACTTTGGTTTATTATTTCTTGAGTTTCTTTTTATTTAGTTTTCTGCCTCATACAAGGTTGACTATCTTAATTAACTTAACCTAAAATGCTTTTAAGAAACTGGGGCAATAGCTTGTGTGGGCAATAACCAATAGCCCACACTGGTTAAAAAAGCTCAAACAATTCGCAAGACAGACGAGTTGACAGAGCTAATATTTGCTCTGCTGCCTTAATTGTGGAAACGTTGCGGTTCCATGTCAGGAAAACTGATTTAATTTTTTGCTTAAAGATACTCAATCCTTTGATATTTTTAATGTCAGTAGTGGCATGCATTGAAGTGGAAGCAAATGCAGGTCAGGATAATGTTTTTGATAATTAAAGAGCAAGCGAATATAATCAAAGAGAACAAAAACCACGGAAACATATTTGGTGAACCATATCAATACACACAACATTGGCAAAGGTATTGGGACACCTGGCCGTATGTGGTTCTTCCCCAAACCTTTACCACAGTGTTGAAGGCACACAAATGAAAAGGATTTATATTGTGCTAAAGCAATAAATTTTTATTCCTTCACTTGAATTTGAAGACCCAAACCTATTCCAGCATAAGACCGGTTTCTCTGTTCAAGAAGTGACCCTGGAGGATAAACAGGTGTGCAAAAAAGCTTGTAACATGGTTCAGTGGGTGCAATAGACGATGTAAAACATCATTTGTGTTCGTTATTCTGACAAGATCATTATAGAGAGAACCAAAGATGAGTTTAATAGGTATAAAGGCCTAATTTTATTTATTGAGCCAAGCTTAAAATGACAAAATATTGAGCTTTTAATGGTCAATTCACTGGTCAGGATATTTGCAAATATGAATCAGATAAAACAAGTAACTCGGTATGGGAGAAATTTTCCATTAAATTTCTTTTAAAAACACAGCTCGTCAGGTTAAAAAGAAACTGAGAAGTCTTCAGAAAACATACAGAGATTACAGTGCCCTGATGCAGAAGAGTTATTAATAATAAACAAAATAAAAATTTTAAATATGAACAATAGTAATGTTTAAAATCCATGTGAATAAACAGCTTAACATACATTATAAAAATAAGTAAGTGTTGTTCTAATCAGAGTTGATAAGCTTCAAACAGGTAAGTTTGCACAAATACTTCCCTTCCCGAAACATTTCACTGGAGCAAGAGTAAATTAAGACACATGAGGGTTTAAGTGTCTCAGTTTTATTCCTGCTCATGTTCTAACTAATGATTTGTTGTTGAGACCAGAACAAGCTTTATGTTGTACCATTTGGGGTGTTGGATTTTCTGTTTCACAGGTCAGACATACTACTACTTGGTTGTTTTTATAGTAACAGCTCATTCACAGTAACACAGGAATTACAAAATGTGAAAAGAGTTTGAATAAAAAAAAGTGCTATCAAATAAAGAGAAACTATCTTTGTTCATACGGAAGTTTATTTCGAATTCTTCAGCATCAGCGCTTTGCAATGCCAGTCAGTTTTCTGAAGACTTTCCGGTTTCTCTGTATCCTGAGTTTTTTTCTAAGCTTCAAACGGAAGAAAAAAGAGAAGAGTGTTTATAATGTAAGTAATAACAGGAACTAACTTGTTTCTAGGATGTTCCACAACATTAAATATAGCTATAAACAGTTAAAAGTACACTGTAGTTCATTTATTACTTAAATGAAAAGAAATCCAAAAATAAAATATTTTCCCAGAGATCCCTCATGTCTTTGTTACCTTCTTGTTCTCACTTTAAGTTATGCTGCTATAGCAATCTTGGCTGAGTCCCCAACTGCAAAGTGTCTTTAACTTTTATACAACAATAAGGATACTTAATAATCTATATCTTTCTCTCCCTGTAACTCCTCTCTCTCTCTTTCTCTCTCTCAGTTGAACATGCTCCTGAGGTACCAGTGACCACTGTTCCTGACACTCTTCTCTCCTCAGATCTGCCCACTTCGTCCCGGCCTGCTTCTGGATGGTGTTCTCTTCAATTAGAGGCCACTCTGTGTAGCTGGAGATGGTTTTACAGTCTGGGGATCCATGAAATCTATCCATCTATCTAAAATTAAATCTATAAATCTATCTAAAATACACATCTCAAGGGTCTTATTCCATTCACTTATTTATTCTTCATCCAATCTACTGATATACAGTTCCTTATTGGTACAACATGTACCACTTCTGCTGTTTTTCTCTTTTCCATCTTTTGGAAGACATTTGGGTTCAAAAATCAAAAGACAAATAAGTTTTGTGAACTGAACTTTCTACTTGTGTGATATTTCTACAGACTTACTTATAAAAGCTTATTTCATTTGTAAGTTTTTGAAAGGTTTCCTATTTAGGTGAAATGCTAAGCAATTGGTTTTGGCCAAATCTAGTAATTTGTCCACATTGTCCAAGCTGTAAATCACGTGTGAAATCTGGCCAATAGGCAAGTCGCAACGTCATCATTGGGTGACGTTGCGTAAACCAGGTAGTTACAAAATAGCTGAGCGATGGTAGCGACCTGATTTTTCAGGTAAGCGCTTTGTGTGTGAATCTGTACAACCATGGATAAAAGACAAACAAACTTTCGCATGTTTGTCCCTCCTTGCCCCCGTTTCATTTCGGGACACAAACATGAGCTTTGTGTTGTTTGTTTGGAAGAAGAGCATGCTCAATCGGCTCTCAAATGATCTCCCTCGCTGCGCTCAGGTCCCACTCTCGCTGAGGCAAAGCGGTGCCCAAGGTTGTGGGGCTCGCAGGCTGACCTAGCAGAAAGCATGGAGATGGATTAGTTCTCTCCAGCATACCCTGTTGGGCTGAGCTCCTGTTCCCCCAGGAAAGCACTTGCTCCATCATTTTCTGCTCCCGGCCCGTGTGATGGGGAGCTCCAGGTTTTTTCCTCCGTCGAGGGAGACATTTTTGAAGCTTACGGACTTCTCACAGCCTGTGCTGTTCGAAGAGCTCCTGGAGGTAATGACGCAAGTCATGTCCAAGCTAGAGTCAGGTCTGGGATTATGAGTGGGTTGCAGGCATACCAGGCCGACCTGCTGCGAGAGTTGGACGGGGGTTTCAGCTCTAGGGCTGACAATATTAAGGAGTTGCGTTAACCAACGGCTCGGGCCGGTTGGTCAATGTCAGCCTTAGTAACCACAGAAAGGCATCTGTGGCTTACCCTGTCTGAGATTTTCCCACAGGGACAGGGCTTTTTTGCTGAATGCCCCGATAGCTACTTCTGGCCTTTTCAGCGACGCAGTTAACGCGGTCGTTGATAGCGAAGCCCAGAAACAGAGCTTTGCCACCCGGACCGCGTCGATAGGGCCCCAGGTGATGCTTTAGGCCCAAATTGAAGGAGTTGGCCAACCTAAAGGTAGTCCTCTCCTCGAATAAACAGGCAGTGGTAACCCGGCCCTGGCAATCAGAGCACCCTACATTGAGAAGGACAGTTTACACCTTGCATGGTGCCTACACCTCTTCGTCACCACCAGGAGGCCAGGCTGTTAGCTCCGCCACAGGATGTGCCTTGCCGGATGCCGGGAACCGGTGTAAGCACCACCAGTTAGACCCAGTCAACTGCCCAGTTGGTTCAGTTCTAGGGTTCTTGCAGGAACAGTTATGACCCAGAGAGCCTGTGTGGGATTTGGCCACTGTGTTGGCGCCTCTATCTGAGCCTCCCTTCAAGCCTTTGGCCGAGGTTGTCCTTAGGTACCTGTCGTTAAAGACCGCCTTTCTTTTGGCGATATTCTCCCTTAAGAGGGTCAGGGACCTACAGGCTCTGTCTGTGGCCCCGTCTCTCCTGGAGTTTACCCCTGGCATGGCCAGTGCCTTTCTCTACCCTATAACTGGGTATGTGCCTAAGGAGCCTCCCTCACAACCTTTCATTTTACAGGCATTTTGCCCTCCTCCTTTCCTAGCCCCAGACCAGGAAAAGCAATATCGACCCTGTCCGTGGAGAAAGTCGGAGCAGCGATTTGTCTGGTTTTCTGGTTTGTCTGGTGTTTGAAAGGTGTTCCTGCCAATAAGCAGATTTTCCGCAGATGGATAGTGGATGCTTTTACCACATGTTATGAGTCCTCTGGTCTTCCCACTCCTTTTGGGGTCAAGACTCATTCAACCTGGAGTATAGCGGCCTCTACGGCCTGGTTCCCCTACAGGACATCTATAACGTTGCGGGCTGGTCCACCCTTTTGACCTTCGTCAGGTTTTACAACCTCAATGTCAGAGCCACCCCTGGCTACTCTGTCCTGCATGCTGTTGGTGCTCAGACACACTATGCAGGGACTGGTCAGTATGGCATGATTGGACACTTGTTCCCAAAGCGTTTCGTGCAGCTAGAGTTCCTGAAAGGGAATGTCTCTAGGTTACATAAGTAATCTAGAGATGTTATTTGTCTAGTGTGCCTGTTTACATACTGAACAATGATCTACGAGAGGTATATAATTGGAGCACCTGGATCTGTACAGACACAGAGTTTGACATATTTCATCTCTAACAACTATGACAGTCTATACAATAGTAATCTCTCAGTACACAAACACAGACATTTATTGTTGGCTGATCTATGTGGTTCACTTTCTCCAAGTAATTTCAGCACCGATTATAGTCATTATCTTGTCAATTGTTCATCACAAGTGATGTAATCTGATCCACTGGACCTGTTAAAAAAGCTTTCTTAACTGTGCACTGTTGTTGTATTTTTATGAATAATCCGACAACATAGCTATGAATAAGCTACATAATTTTTAGATCAATGATTAAAAGTATCGAATATGGCCAGTAGGTTTAATACTTGGCAGATGCCCCTATTCAAAGTTGCCCCTATTCAAAGTTTCTTTTGATCTTACTTTTACACATATGCCGTTCAAGGTTAATGTTTTTTTCTCAAGGGTCCAGCAGTGCAGCTTGGCATTGTTGGGATTTTAATGCACAACCTTCCATTCAGATATACAAAGCCACCATTACATAGTTAGAACTAAAATATATACTAAATCCCAAGACATTTGGAAACACCTGACCATCACAACCTTATGTAATTTTTTTACAAACTGCTGCATAAATGGTCTTTATATCCTGCAAGCTTGACTTTACAAACAAGCATTACATTGCCCCTGAACCCAAAGCAAGTTCCATGAAAACATTTTTTTAAAGAACTCGAGAGTATGTACAGATCCCAGAGTTCAACCCCATTGAATTCCAGGCCTCCTTGAACATCCTTAAAGCCTGACCTCCCTAATGCTCTTGTAGCTAAAGGATCACAAATCCCCTCAGTTATGCTCCAGATCTAGTGAGCCCTAATAGAAAAGTAGAGCTTCTCATTAGAAAAGTGGGGGGCAACTAAGCAACTCATAAAATAGCTCAACATTTGCAATCATCATGCATCCAACACCAGCTTTTCCATGCCAGAGCCTTTAAACACACAAAGAGGTCCAATGTCCAAACTCCACATGAAGTGGGATCCAAATGGTGCTGGTACATCCCTAGATGGTTTAGGATGTTTGCAGGGTTGGCATCTACTTCTTTAAAGGTCAACAATCTTTATGAGGTGGCACGTGACTGGAGCTGGCGCAACCTCAGGATGTCTCGGGATGGGTAGAGAAAGAGAAGCAGTGGAGAGGAATTAGCGTAGCTGCTGTTCATAATATAAGCATAACAAGCACACGTTGATAATGTGCATGTGATCAGATGTACAGGAGCACAAGGTTATGATATGCGATGTGTGTTATGTGGAGGTCTTGCTAAAAAGATGCGTCTTTAATCTACACTTAAACTGGGAGAGTGTGTCTGAGCCCCAAACGCTGTCAGGAAGACTAAGTTTAGTAGCTAAATGTGAGAATGCTCTACCGCCTGGAGTGAACTTTGCTGTTCTAGGAACTACTAGAAGTCCATAGTTTTGAGATCTCAAGGAGAGTGACTGATTGTAGCATGTTAAAAGACTGGAAAGATAAATGTGAGCTAAACCATTTAGGGCTTTGTAGGTAAGTAGCAGTAGTTTGTACTCAATTCAAAACTTAACATGTAGCCAGTGTAGGGATTATAAGATTGGGGTTATATGGTGATATTTTCTCAACCTTGTGACGACTCTCTGGCTGCTGCATTCTGGACTAACTGCAGCTTGTTTATTAATTATGCAGGACAACCACCTAGTAATGCATTACAATTTTATTGTTGAACTAGTAGTTGGGTATCATCAGCATAACAGTGGAAGCTAATCCTAAAAATAGCTGTTTTCTAGGTTGTTAAATCATTGTTGATAATTATTCTGAGAAATCATTAACATGATCAATGTCTTCACATAGATCAGGGGTGTCAAACTCGGTGTCAAATCCGGCCTGACGTACAATTATATACGTCATATTATATTAATGTCCCGGCGATATGAAGCACTGATAACACAAACTACAGATCCCATAATGCAGCGCTTCAGCTGCCTTACCGAACGCTAGATTACCTGGGAAGATTCCAGCGTCAATCAAGTCAAGCGTCTTTATTTAATGTGTATCTATGTATTTAACCCTATGTGAAGCCCCTCACAATGGCAAAAAGAAAAGTTGATTCTAAAAACCAGTGGGATTTTATTTAAAGTTATTTAAAGTTTAGGATAATTTTTTTAAATGGCATAAGGGTAAAGAAATCTGATTGTTTTGATTTGTTGTTATTTTAATGTTTACTTAAAAGCACATTTTTCATTGATTTGTTCAGGGGTTTTTTTTCGCAGCATGTTCATATTTCTAACTTGTATAATTTTGACAGGAGATATTTTTATGGAGAGCTATTTATTTAACGTTTAAGCTTATTTATTCTGGAATAATATTCCTGTCTGTTTTTAATAATATTTATGTTAAAAAAACATTGTTTTAGTGAGTTCAATAACTGCTAATTTGAAGGGGTTTAGAGACGTGACCTACAGATAGTGAGTAGTTAATAATATTCAGAAGAGAAGTATGTAACACATCTTTCAGAAGTTTAGTTGGAATGGGGTCTAACAGACGTTGTTTATTTGGCTTTGGTAATAACATCATACAGCTCTTCCTTTCCTATATGTGTAGAGCAGTGTAGTTGTGGAGTTTTAGGTACAACTGGATCAGGAGAAGCTGTCAGATGTTGGACCTCCACAATCGTCTTCCAATATTTTCAGTGAAGAAATTCATGATCAAAGTAAAATAAATTATTGATTGTCAGTCAGTCTTGTGAATGTCTGTTCAAGCATCATAACAAAAGGCAATGTCCAAAGTGTTTCCATATTGAAATCCTGAAGTCCATATTCTTTATTTCTTTCTTTGTTGCATATGCATCATTAAAGGTTTACACCTAAAATGTGTAACACAGGCCCAGAAGATTTCCTACCTCCGTTGGCACTAATCAAACCAGCAATCACATGGATTCTATGCGTGCAAAACCTAACCACACAGTGTCTGTGAGCAGTAAAATAAAAGTGGTTATTTATATGCAGTGTATGCCGCACACGCAAGAGACTAATGACTACAGTGAAAGAAAAAAAAAAAGAAACAAATTTTGTCAGTTAATTCCTTTTTATTTATGAGGCAGCTCTTTGCAGTTAATGTTTACCATCTGCACTCTGCTTTATTCTCAGTAGGCGCCGCACTCTTTGTGGTAACAATGGCACTCGTGAGCTGGCATTGTTTGCTGGTGGGAAAAAGTGATTTTGACTCAGTCTGTCTCAGATTTTCTTCTGAAAACAAGCAGAATGTTAAACCTATTGGATATATAACATTGAAATTTCACATTGATAGCAAATATCTTAATATATCTAAATTAATGGAAAACAAAACTATTTTCTAGAACAGCTGAAAGAATTTGTTAACACCTTTATTAAAAAAAAAATAATAGACTGAATACGTTCCTGTTCCAGAAAGGATAAAGGTTATTGCATGTAGAACAACAAATCAAAAGGGTGCTCATCTAAACAGTGAGTGTGCTCAAGTACTTTTAGTGAATTGTCAGTCTGACTTTGGTGCCCACGGCAAGGAAAGAGGGATTTTTAATAGGAGCGAAAGTTAAGAAAGCAAAGGGACAGGGTAAAGAAAGCACTTCTTTGTGAAAAGGGTCAATGAGTGAATCCATCCTTTCTTTCCTCTATACCCTCCCCCTTTCCTTTGACTTCTCTTAAACACCAGGAGCAATTAAAGAGTCAGCAGTGAACTTCCATACACATAATAATAATACAACTTTTTTTAAAAATCTCTTCTGCTTTCACTTTGACTGCTGAAGCCAGACATTTACCTTAAACAAGATGAATAAGCAATAAATTAAGCAAAAATAGCATGATGTTTGCATCAAGCCAAATTACAAATTGCCTTTTTTGCACACTTATTTCAAATAATACTCTTTTGTGTTTATCTTCACATTTGCACCTTATACTCATTATTTCCAGTATGTATTGCACTTTTGTACTCCTATAATGTGTTTTTTGTATATACATATTGGATATATACATTGCTATTTGCACTTCTGGTTAGATGCTAGATGTTAGATGCCCCTGTATTTCTACTCTGCACAATAACAATAAAGCTGAATCTAATCTAATCTAATAGAGATACGAGACCCTTGAGAAATTGTACGTGAAAGCAATCTAATTAAAACAAACTCCCCAAGGTCTCATGCCATGCACTTCCTTATGGACTACCTGCAGGGTATGAAGATTTATATGTAGTAGGCCCATCTATATGGAGACTGAAAAATCATTTAAGAAACTCTTTTTGCTAATAGCTAAGTTAAAACTGTGATGCTTTTCCATCTGAACAGTCGCACTTTTGAGTACTGAATAAAGTTTATCCTTCATATTACATATAGGTAGCTATTGGTAGCTATTTTGATTGTGTAGTAAAACTGTGGAAAAAATTTTAAATGCATTTTAAGAAATTCTGCTTATTAGCTTCAACACCATAGCACAATTCCTGCCACCTTGCATTTTGCTTTCTTTTCCATCATTTTTCTATCACTTTGAATCAATACCAGCAAAGAGTAAACTGTCCAACCCATGTGTGGAGGTCTTATCAAGCTGTCTTTGTACTTAACTAGTATACTACATCTTCACATACTAGTGAAGACAAGATAATCCTGTCAGGAATGCTATCAAAGTGTATAACATATTAATTGCCCAAACAGGAAACTTACATTTAGCTGTATTTGAAGTCACCAGAGAAGGTTACAAATAATATAAATAAAAGACAGGATGGATTGCTATTTCCTGATTAAAATTAATAGCATTTGGATCACACATGACCAAGAGAAATATACATAGGAATTTTGGGGGTTGTGCTTTGGGTTGGGTGCCAAAGCCAGAGCTAGGAACCTGGCTGATATCAGTGGTGACACTGGAGGAGGAACTGGAATCTGTAGCCCAAAACATTCCAATCTATCAGCAGCGCTCCCTCACAAACACTGCTGTTTAGGAAGAGGAATATTCTTACACACATTGTATTTTAACACACATCTCACCACATTACACTTCACTCGCAGAATTCGACACTCTCACTTTTGACAAGCACAAAAAGACCAGGAAATGCTTTTCTAATCTTCTCTGATCCTGCACCCTCTTGTAGCCTCAGATTCCTGTGCTTGGCTAACACAAGTGGTCTCCTGCTGATTCAAGGTTTGATATACTGTACAGTACTGTATTGTGCATAAAAGTCTTTTCTGCACACCTCGTTTGGAAAGAGTAACTATTCGAGTGTGTGAAAATCTCAGCTGAGCAGCGGTTTCTGAAATGCTGAAACCAACCATGTTATGGTCCCTTAGGTGATATTTTCCACATTTTGATGTTTAATGTGAAGATTAACTGAAGTTTTTATACTGTATCTGGTCTTTCTATCCCAATGAGCTATTGCTACACAATGTTAGAACATCTGCTGATTGTGTATCTGCATGAATTAGCAGATATATAGGTGTTTCTATCCAAGTGGCTTGTGAGTTTCTACTGTATCCTGTATACCTACTACTGTATACTGTATGTACACCATATGTCCAGCAAACAAGCAAATTTTTTTAGATTAATTAGCATGTTATCTGACAAAACATGACTCATGTAGCAAAAACTTTCTAGCCATATAATGATTCTGCTGTAAATTCAAAAAATGTACAATGCTCCAAATCTACCTATGACAGGTAAAGCCCGCCATTAAGACTATTATTGAATAATTTGCCTATTAGAGCCCCAGTGTGTTTGACTGGTGGTTTTTAAAATATAAGTTTATTGGCAAAAAAAAAAAGTGTATCGGTAGCACTGGCTAGACACAGAGCATTGGCGAATTCATTGATGTTGTCAGGATCCACCAGGACGAATTGACACAACACATTTAATGTGCTTCAAGGGTCCCAGACCACCTGCGGTCTAAATAAATGGATCACAAGATTCATTTGACCCAGTTTACTTCAAAATCACCTGAGACAGATGTCAATACCATCTGAATGCACCGTCTGAATACCATCTGCCAGAGAAACGTTTGACACGACTTCCCTTTGACATACGGTGATACTCCAATGAGTCGATCTAGGTGTTTCGGGAGGCAGGCTCACTTCAAGAGCAGAAGAACATCGCTGGAAGATTACGAGTGATCAGGAAGACCTTCAACAAGCTCAACTTTTGAAACCATTCGGCAACTTTTGCACAGTGGTGGACAGCAATGCGGGAACATGTAATTCATTACTGTACTTAAGTAGTTTTTTGGGTTTCTGTACATTGCTCAAGTATTTTCTCCGTTTGGAGAGACTTTAACTTTAATTTCACTACTTTTCAAAGTCAAATATGTTTTACTCATCTACATATTATGAAATCAGTTGTTCCTTTTTATGTATGAGAATTATTGCACAACTGGTAAATGTGTGTCATTGTATTGTTACTATTACAAACATTTTATTTAGGGTAAGTATTATTTTAGGAGATTTGTATTCTACTTGAGTATCATAAAATATATAAAATAAAATATGAAAGTTTATCTTTAGCACAATTGTTATGAAACAGTATTAGATTTTTGTTTTGTTATGTTTATAATGGTTGTAACAAGCAAGACTATGTTTACCGCCAGACAGCCAGAAATCTGTGGTCTGCTGTGCTACATCAGCTAGCTAACAAGTGTTACATTTAGCAGTGGGTAATAATTCATTGTATTGCTACGGCAAATTGTAAAAGAACGCTAGCTTCCTGTCCTGAATTTTAATTAATTTAAATATGCTTACTGTAAGTGACAATATTTGAACACAGTATCAATAGATTAATAGTAAAAAAAGTGTTTATGGTAAGTAATAACACTCAAGCTGAATGTTTTGGCTTTTGCATTGGACTCTCTCGTGTTTACATTTAAATGCTAAGTGGTGAAGTTAATGCACTGCACCACTCTAAAAATGCCTTTCTGCTTTATGGAGTAGCTCTGAATTCCACACCAGGTGACTCAGTTCTTTCATGATCAATGTGAACCCCCTTGGGTCCATCATGTAACATAGTAGTGGAGGTGATTTGATAAGATGTCCCTAAACTGGACAAGTATTTTGTTCTCCTTTGATAATTTCTCTCTAGGCACAGGGAGAATGTCAGAGCTGTCTTTTTTACGGCCTCCTTGCACCTCTCTAGTTTTCTGCAGAGCAATTTAGCTGAGGAGCTAATGCCTGGAATGCTGTGGTGAAACATAGCTTAAGCTTCTTCTGCTTTTGTAAAAACTGCAGCTAAACCAGGTTTAAAACTTTGCTGGGTGGTGAACTGGAAACTGCTGTTTTTTCCACGAACGGATACAATCAGTGCTTTTATTTAGGACAGGGTTGTTCACAGAGGCACTGTTTTTCAAAAGAGCCGAGACTCTTCCTTATAAATAACCTGAACTAATCAAGGATAATTCGTTTAGCATGGGTCCATCTGTTACTTTGATGCATAAAACAGTAAATCTCAGCTAAAGGCTACTAACTAAATATCTACTCACTAAGTTTCTATACTCGGGTCCCTCCCTGTCTGACCTGTAGCACTTATTAAACCCGAGAACGCACCACTTGTGTCCCACCATGTAAACACTAGGTAAACATAACAGGGCTTGTCCTGATAGAACCCAAGTCCATTTGCCTTTAGCAATGCTTTGATATATAAACAATAGTAATTATATCAAATAAATAATCAACACAGTATAAACTATGTATTGAACATTGTTAAAATAAAGATAAATCCTCAGTGTGACCAAAATCCTCAATCAAATGTGCAAAAAAAAAAAACTAGATTTATTGTAAATCTGTCTTTACTCTAGAATGATTATTGTTCCAAAAGTAGCTGTATCATGTAGCCATGACTTGAATAACACTTTGGTACTAAATAAAATGTTGACATCAAGATCCAAAAAAGCTTTTACATTTACTGGTTTATTGCACAAAGTCTCGTAAAAAAAAAAAAAAAAAAAGACTATTTAATTTGCTTTATTTAAAAAAACAAGAAATCTGTGTTGTATCATTTACATCTCATTTATATACATGATATCGGTCTTGAAGATAATAGAGTATGTGAAAAAGTGGTCTGAGGTTGAGATTTTAATGTTTCCTTTACTGTGGAGCATCAGTGCTGACCTTTCAACCCTCATGTGCTGCGTATTACGAAGATGCAAACAAAGGGACCAATGTATTTGCTGTGCCTCCTTATTCTGTGTTGTTAGGACTGAAGAGGGATGGGGATTTACAAAATATTTGTTGCATTGCTTAAACTGACTACACCTCTTGGCTATTTCAACTGTTTGCATTAAAACAAAAGTTTCTTTCAGAACTCTGAGAACTGTTTTGCAATACCGGAAACAGGCATACATGTAGTTCCTTTTTCTGAGAAAATGACATGGGGAAATAAAATTTAATAACTTGCAGGAAAATAAAATTTAATATTCCTGAGAAAATAAACATTTGTTTTGTGTCAGAGAAGTGTTGGTCATGTATCCTTCGTGTGGAACATGTGAGCTTATGTACTCCTTTGTTGTCTTGTTTGGGCAAGGCAAAGTAGTGGTCTTAGCTCTGAGAATGCAGCTTTGTCTGAGAACTAAGAGGTTCTAAATATTGTTTAGCGAAGAAAAATGACTGTAATGGGAACAGGTTCAGAGAGCCAAAAAGGTGGCTGATCCCAAATCAGCACTTCATTTCTAAATATGGTTGATGAACAATCACAGTGTAAAGGTGTCTGGTCATCTTTACACACCATTTACTACCTAAAATCAGTATGAGAATGCACACTTGGGGAATGACCCTGCTCCTGAAGGCACAAGAGGAACATGCATGCAGCCTACAGACACACTGCAATAATGTAAATACTGAAAATGATGGGGGTTCATGAAACAGGCAGCTTTACGGCTTAAGATTCTGTGAAGTTTATCCTTGAGTGTCTCTGGTGTGCCATTTCCACGCAAGTTTTTCAGAAACTAACAGAATGTCAGCGATTGTAAACCGTTCTGAGATACCGAGCGGACAAGTATTCAAAATGTCCTTATAAAGCATGTTTATGTCTGGTTTCACGACTCTGAAAGAACAGTGTTATTCACATTGCTGACAAAGAACATGCTTATGGCACTTATGGCAAAGGTTACACCAGACTGCCAAACAACCATTAAAATGCTCTTTGAGTGACTCCCAGATATTAATAGACCTAAACAATTTTACTATACAGACACAGATTCTGATTTACTTAATACTCAAACACTGACCTGAGTCACATGTAACCTAATAGAAGGGCACGTTAAAGAAAAACGCATGTATTGCACAGCACTTTAAAATTAGCTCTATGTGGGAGGCGATACCTAAAGTTTGGATTTTATTCATCTGGGCCAAGGACCATGTCATCCAATAACTGCCTTTCTGTGTTTAACCAGCTGGCCTGTTTAAACCACAGGAGAGTTTCTAATCCCTGTCGACATGCGGTTTGTGAAATAGGTGGTTCTCACAATGTGCCAACGGTGCCAACAACTAGAAGCGTCATAGGCCTTAAACGGACCAATGGCTCAAGGAGAAGAATGTCTGGATGGAAAAAGTTTTCAGTGACTTGGGTGGAGTGTGTCGGTCAAATTCAGAGCTGCAAATAAAGGACCCTCTTTGTTGGGCTATTCGGAAAAACTGATGAATCTGGCATACCTTCACCACCAGGCATATATAAGTCTACCTGAAGAGGGCTTTATACATAGGAATGCTTACCTTTTAGGACCATTATTTCAAAGTAGAGCCTTTTGCTGAATATACAATGTAAGATTTAAATAGAGAATTCTGTCAAAAATCAAAAGCAAAGCAAATTTTAATGACATTCTATTTGTATAGGGTTTTTTACAATTAACTTTGTCGAAAAGCAAAGTTACAAAAATAAATTAATTCAGCTATTAATTTCAAATGTATCTATTTATGTTGGTAACACTTTACAATAACAGTACATAAATGAGCATGTACTAATATGTAAAATAAATGTTACTTCATTATAAACTAATGATGAGTTAAGGCATATACTAATCAAGAACTAACCACTAGGGTTAGGGTTAGGGTTAGAGTTAGGGTTAGGGTTAGGGTTAAGTGAAGTGTGCAGTAGACAGACTGGTTTAAGGTGGAGGTTGGACTGCATCAAGGATTGGCTCTGAGCCCTGTTCTGTTTGCAGATGTTTGTGATTGACAGGTTGACAGACGAGTCTCCCTGGACTGTGATGTTTGCGGATGATATTGATATTTGTTGTGAGAGTAAGGAGCAGAGAAGTGGAAAAAAAAGAGTGCAGGCCGGGTGGAGTGGGTGGAGCAGGAGTGATTTGTGATAGAAGAGTATCTGCAAGAGTGAAAGGGAAAGTTTATAGTACTGTGGTGAGACCTGCGATGTTGTATGGTTTAGAGAGAGGGACATTAAGTAAAAGACAGGAGGTGGAGCTGGAGGTCTTTAGGAAGATCTTAGGGTTTTCGTTGGGAGTGAGGATGATGGACAGGATTAGAAATCAGTTTATTAGAGGGACATCGCATGAAGGACATTTTTGAGACAAGGTGAAGGAGGCACGATTGAGATGGTTTGGACATGTGCAGAGGAGAGACATAGGTTATATTAGTAGTGAAATGCTGAGGATGGAGCGGCCAGGAAGGAGGAAAAGAGGAAGGCCATGGAGGAGGTAGATGTAAAGGACAGGGGGTATGGAGACAGATGATCCACTGCGGTGAACTCTAATTGGAGAAGCCCAAAGAAGAAAAAGATTAACAAACACCACAAAGATTACTAACATCAAATTAAGGTAGCCATTGTTCACACATGAATATATGTGACTCATGTGAAGGTTAGTTCTTGATTAGTATGCGCCTTAACCTATAATTAGTTCATAATATGTAACATTTAGTTAACATATTAGTACATGCTTATTAATGTATTATTTATGTATTTAAGTGTTGCCAAATGTGTTTCCTGTGAGGACATTTACAATGTTACTTTATTGCATAATACAATGTTTTTAGACTCATAATAGTTAAAGATATTATAAAATATAAAAAAAAATTCGAATTAAATATATGTAAAGTCATGTATTAAGTTTAGATGCTTTACAAGAATTTAATTTCAGAACTTATTGAGATATACTTTTTGAAATGTCACAGCAGTGACAGTGTGATACAGTGATACAGTGTACAAATGTATGAAAGTTATTGCACATGTAATAATAGTTAGATCACCTTTAACTATCACCTTTGAGCTGGATTTTTATCAACAGGAAGAGGGAGAAGTCTGCAGGAGCTAAATCTGGTGAATAGGGTGGGTGTGGAAGTGAGATCATATTGTTTCCGGTGAGCAATTCACGTGTGAGGAGAGCTTGGTGACAGGGTGCATTGTCGTCATGGAGCATCCTGCCCAAGATCAGATTTGCAGATGTGGTGACGCACATGGTCAGAATAGCACCAGTTGCACAGCTCCCAATGTACACGGGACAATGTCTTTTGGCACACTGACTTATGAAGGTCGGTGCTCCCTGTGACTGTGCATGCAGCCTTGTGTTGGCATCTGTATGCGTGTTGCAAAACTAGCCTCGAAACATTTTGATACCGCCTTAAAATTTATATTATTACATAATATTTATATTATTCTATATTATTTATTATATACGCCATCGGACGCAACATCCACAGCGTCGATATGTGACGATGTGGGGTGGGAATGTGTAGATATACTGTATATGTAATATTTAGGGATTTTTTTAGAGCTGTTACATACTTTTTTGGAGCTGTCACTGTTATCTGTTTGGGCATTTCATCTCCATGCTTCCAGATGAAGACCTACTCCACCATGTCATGGAACTATGTGTGAAGCCTTGCAAATAAGATGTCAAATTGTATGAACCCACGCTCTTTGTTCTGATTTTCAAATTCTTTTGTTATTGATTCTCTGAATCGATTCTGTGACTGTTTTCTTTGGAAAATAAAACTATTGAATAAATAATTTGTTTAAATTTTTGATCCTAACCTGCCCCCTGAGTCCAATAATTACAAGACCGTAGATCCATTACAAGATACAAGAAACAAGATTATTTTTAAATATTATTATTAGAACTTATTAAATAAGAGTGCTCCTAAAGGTATAATATTCAAACTACTATAGCATCAGAGAAAATGTTTGTTTTGGGATTATTTAAAGCTTAAATGTATTTGAGAAAGAAAACAAGCAAGATAATACCACTGGAGAGTACCTTCAGCTGCATTCTGAAACTTTTTTGTTCAGTCTTCTTGTGTTATGTCTAGTGTTTTCCCATTATAGGTCTACAGTGAATTAATTTGTCAGCAATTTGCCCAAGTTCTCAAGATCACCTCTTTAGTATACCACCCTGTACATTTATCCATCAAACACACGCATGTATAAACCCTATTTTCCGCCTTGTATGTATCTGTCTTTATCTTCATCCTGTTCCACACATTTAATAGTGTCAATGCACTCAATGTACATGTCTGTGCTGTGTCATGCTACACTGTGGGACTTCTGCTACTCAAATATATGTCAAACTACACAGTTATCTCAGGAATAAGTCTAAGTGCATGCTCAATGGCATTTTATAGTTTATTTGTACATAGTTAAAACTGATGAGGAGTCCAAAAGGAAGATTGAAAAAGAAAAGGTATCGAGATGCATCATCTGCAAATGTTGCTCCATATCTAAATACCTGGAGAGATATTGAGAATGTAGTTCAGTTCACTTTCTGTCCATCCCTCCTATCATGATAAACAACTCTACTGTTAAATGGTGTAAGAAGAAAGCCATCTCTTACAGCCTGGATGGACTGTAATTTGCTTACCATTTGACAGCTGGTTTATATGTTCCTGATAAGACATTTCCTGCCTCGACTCCCTTTTAACATACGACAAAAAACAGCAATAAATCTGCACATATGAAGAATGGAAGACCCCATTCCTTGGAGAAAACAGCATGATTACAGTGGGGCTTTATCTACACATGCTTGTCTGCTTATTGAGCAAGCAGATTCCCTTGTGGCTTTTTTATTACACATTCACTGTGCAAATAAACTAATTTCCAAAGCTCATACAAAGCTGTTATATGAGAATTAACTGCTGCCAAAGTTCCTAAATATTTTACTTAAATAATGCATAAGTCTTAATAAAACCTTGCAGATATGGGCCATCACCTATTAGCTAGGGGGAATAAATGTAATTTATTATGAAAGTTAAAACTAATAACCACTGATAGTGGTGATTAGAACAGCAGTAGAATGCACAATATGTCGAACATTGAGGTGGATATGCAACAATTCTACTTCTCTCAGCCAAGATCATCAAGCAGCCACTGCAGTGGGCACAGGCTCATAAAAAATCAGAAAATCATGGAAAATCAGAATTGCCTGGTCTGAGTTTGATTTCGGTTCAGGCACACAGATGGTCGGGTCAGAATTGGGTACCAAACGCATGATTCCATGGAGCCCACCTGTGTGCCTTTTGTCAAAGATCCTGGCTGGTGACAGTGGTGTAATGGTGTGGGGAATGTATTCATGGCAAACTTTGGGCCTTTTAATAGGACAATAATTTATAACTTGAATGCCACAGAAAATTTGAGTAGTGTTGCTGATCATCTGCATCTCCTGATGACCACAATCTTCTAATGGCTACTTCTAGCATAAAAATACACTATGCCAAAAAGACTTTGGGGTTCTTAACAGGATGTCACTGTCATGGTATCATTTCTATTTAGCATTCAAAATAATGTTTCTATCATTTTTGCCACATAAAATTAAGGCTGCTTGAGAGAAAAGGGAGGCAATTCCCAGTATTTGTATAATGTTTAGCATGTATATATATATATCCTCACACAGCCAAAAAGCTTCCCCTTTTTCATAACTGCACATTCCTGGAAGTTGAATCAAAAGACCATGAGCTGCTTCCTATTAACCCTGATAAAGAGGGCAGACAGCAATACTTCATCCTCAAAAGGAGTCTCTTGTGTCAACTAACATTGAGCTGCTCCTGTTTCGATGAGTGCCAAAGGCTGTTCTGAAACTCATATCAACACCAGCAATGAAATAAATAAAGCAACTGTACACAATCCAGTTTTGGGTGGAACAAGCATGTTATCATGTAGAGATCTTCTTTCCAATGCTCTTAATGTATTTGAAGATTTAAAGTATTTCAAGAACATACAAATACATATGACTTATGGTTGGGTATTAAATATATGCAACACAAATAAAATATTCTCCTCATAATTAAATATTAAAGAAACAAAGCCAGTAGATTTTCCTGTATGTGAACAGAACACGCTACCAGGTCTAAACTCATTCCTTTTGTAATATGCATTTGATTTGTATTTTCAAGAATGATAAATATAACAAGACTTGCAATTTAAGTGGGTTATGCTTGTAAGAAAAAAGCTATAATTTGACATTGTCTGAAGAAAATGTGAACGGTATATGACGTTGCAATGGTCATCAACGGACACGTTTCTTTGTCTATATCTATAATGTTTTTTATTATTATAAATAATATTTTTATAAAATATTTTGTCTTTGATGTTCTTACCCATGTTTTGTTTTTGTTTTTTTAACAAAAGATCTTTTGTGATTCAGCATTAATTAGCGGATCCCATGCAGTATCGTCGCGGACGACCAAGGGGACGCTGACCCCCGGATGAAAACCCATGATTTAGAAAATACCATGTTCCAGAAATCGTGCACTTTATCACATTTTCCCTAAAGCTAAACAAGCTGTTAATACGAACATCTGGCAATAGTGATTATTGTAAGAGTTTATATGAATAGTAATTCTAGTGGTTTCAGTAATTATAATGAACTGTCGTCGTCTGGATTCTTCAATGAGGTAAAAAATGTTTTCCCACACCCTTGATCAGTTATATTTCCCCCCTACCTCCTTTAGTGTAGCTATATTAAAACATATATTATACACATATAACTTATCAAGTTATGGAACATTTAAACAGACAAGCAAATGTATTCAGCAATGAAGAAGTGACACCTCACTATCATATTCCTATACCTTTTTGAAAAGATTATAATTATATGGAATCTCCTGACTATTTGCATCCACTTGCCTCTGTTTTAGCTGCCTACCCTGTGTGTCAATGTCAACTCTTTTCTACCTAAAACCTATTTTGAAGCATTGGCATGATAAAGTGAGGTGATTATTACCATTAAGTGCGTTCCTCATTAAGCTCTTCACAGAAATCTTGGCATGCACTTGGAAACAGTGTAAATGGGAACTGACAGCTACAGTAATAGGAGTAATTTCTATCTCATGAAAAATGAGTGTTGTTCTCTGAATTACGCAGCACAGACGTAGTAATGAGGCTTTTTCAATCCCTGCTAATGAGAATCTGTGGAATTTATCACAGAATTAAAGTAGGATGAGCTTCGTGCTTCGAGCTAGAATGCATGATCCCTGTGGAAGTCCCACAAAGTCATGATTATAAGTTATACACACACTTTCATATATTCTGGGTGATTTTTGGGGGGGTTGGATTGTATGTAAGGCTCCAATTGGAATGTAATTACATTCTACCAAATAGCAAGATAACGTTGGACACAATTCAGGCCCTTTCTAAGCTTACATATGTTTTTTCATTCAGCTGGTGAAAGAGATTTTGATTTGTTAGGAATGAGTGATGGGCACATTAGATCATTCTACCAATTAGGATTCTCGTCCAAGTCATTTTCTTCATTTCATTCACTTGAGCAAAATTTGACTACAATATTACAATTTCGAAAGCCAAATTAAGTTAAAGCGTCTCCTCAAAAAAACTTTGATCACAATTTAAATGAAGAACAATTAATAATGCAGCTAAGAAACAGAAATGATTTATTCACCAGCCAAATGGATATTCTGGTCTAAGTCATTTATTTTATTGTGACTGTAAAGAAACCTTGCTTTATCCATGTATTGTTTTCCTCATATACATATTAGGTTTGAAGCATCAAATCTGGAAACCAAATGTCATAGAAGCAGTTCTTGTAATATTAAGAGTGTCACTTTAAGGCTTATTGTTATATTGTGTAGGGGAATAGAAGCACATGTTCACCACAAGAGGGAGCGCAAATCACCTTAGGGCCTACGTAAAGCTCACTGCAGAGGCTCAGCAGATTTTTCCCCCCTCTAGCAACAGATTGTATCTCTCCTCCCAGGCTGTGAGGAAGACTCATATCAGCCTTAAAGGCTCAAAAGTAGTGACTCTGAGCATCTCGGCAGAACGACAACTCTCTATTATGAGGTAGAAGGAGGCTAGCTATAAAGACAGCGTTCACCAAACTGGCTTGCTAAGCAATTTAGAATTGATCGATCTCGCAATCTGCATTCTCACCTTGCCAAAACAAGAGCGTGTCTGTGTGGTGATATGAAGATTTCACATTGAAGAAGAGACCTGAGCTACAGAGCACAAACAACACAAAACTTGCCAATAAAATCCTACAACAGAATTGAGGTAAACAAAGAAAATATCAGTTTTCAATTAGAAGGTCTGTGATCATGTCCTAGACATCTTGTGATGCAAGTTTGGCTCATATTATATTTATGTACACACTTTGTCATGAGGTTAGAAAGTAAATACTAAAGCGTTATAACAATAAACTGGAATATATAAAAAGCAATCCAGAACTGAGTGTGTATAACATGACATATCCATTTATTATCCCACTAATAACCACTAATACCAGCACTAAGACATGAAATTTGTTGATGAGTGCAGAGCAAAATTTACTCAATGCTTCCAAAAACCTTTTATAACTTGTCACATGAACATTCCAGAAATTCTTTCTTTGCATATCCCAGGGATGTTAGGAAGCTGGGGTCAGAAATGATATTGTACCCCTAGAGTGTTAAGAACATATATATATATATATATATCAACCAAATTATTATTCACATGGAAGAATCAAGAATCCCACAGAAACAGAAACACTAGTATAAATATTAATGTAGCATGAGGGTGCGTGTTGTGTTCCCTCCCCAGACACACCATCCTTGAGTGCAATCTACTTTACGCCATGAATGATATACAGTATTCCCAAAGGAACACGAGTCCTACAGTACCGAGCCCTCATTCCAGCGTATGTATCGTATTAAGCCTGTTAACTCAGAGGTCATGTCACTCATGTATCTAGGGGAAGGTGATTTTTATTCACTTCCTCTAGTAAGTGATAAAGCTGTAGTGCAGAGCTCAAGAGCACAACAACTTCATCACTAATAGTGTATTGATATGTCATGCTATGGGGTAATGAGCACTGTAGAAAGTCTTGCATATATGCATGTGATGATGAATTGCTTTGTAACAAGACAGGGCTGTGGTTTCTATCCATGCATACAGATTAGACAAACCAAGCCAGATTGTTGAAGATAAGCATATTCTTTGTATATGATATAACATATAACAGCATTGATAGCAGCAAGTGATGAGATTGGTATCTTTTAAGGCAATTCAGGTTCAGAAAAGCAACAATGAAATGACAGCACACGGTATAAATGAAAAGTTAATTGATTTCAACATTGTACATTAATACCGAATACATCAAAACTATAAAAGAATATGTATGAAATTATTTAGTAAACAGAAAAGTGTTAAATATGTTTCATATTTTGAAATAACTTTGATGACACCTTGGCATACTCACAATATTCTCTCATCGAAATCATAAGATAGTCACGTGGAATTATGTTCAGTTCACATGTGTGCCTTGTCAGGAATTTGTTTGTGACATTTCTTGCTTTCTTAATGTGTTTTGGACCATCAGTTGTCTTGTGTGAAAGAAATAGCGATTTTAGAGTCAATAGCCTGATTAGTGTTGCTGCAAATCCATATTATGGATAGAAACACTCAGTGAAGAAACAATAAAAGACAGTCCTTTCTTACTTTAAGAAATAAAGCTCAGTCAGTCGGAATAATCTCAAGAATTCATACTGTATCAAGAAGTCTCAAGAAAATACATTCCCAAGTGCAGTCTCCAAAACTATTAAACGCTATGATGAAACAGGGCTTTATGAAGAGCATCCCTAGAAAGAAAGACCAACAGCTACATCTGCTGCAGAGGATAAGTTTATTAGAATTAACATCCCAACAAATCACAGATTTAAAAGAATGCTTCAATGAGTTTAAGTAACAGACATACTTAAACTTCAACTGTTCAGAGACCAGAGTCAGGATTTCATAGTTGAATTGCAGCAAAGAAACCAATCATTTAGAAGAACAACAAACCCCACAAAGAATTAGATCAGTGGGAACTGTCCTTTGGTCTTATGAGTCCAAATTTGAGATTTTGGTTCTAACCACCGTGTCTTTGTTAGATCTACAGAGGGTGAACAGTTGGTCCTTAATGTGTGGTTCCCATTTTTAGCCCCTATTTCTCAAAACAGCTAAATTCAATGGCCCAGAAGCATATCTTGTCAGTTTCTATCTCTCTCATCAGTGCAATAATTGTCAAACACAGAACATAACTAATAATTACTTTCAACAGCACTGTCAAAAGTGATATCACAGTGGATAAAAGACGTTCAATGAAAGGTGAATCCAAATCCCAGCACCACCAAGCTGCCACTGTTGGACCTATAAGCAAGGCACTTAACTCCCAACTGCTTGTATAAATAAGTGTAATGGAGAATAGCGCAAATGAAAAATATCAAACAATTTGTAACCTGATCAATCCTATTAAAAACACTTTTTTTTATTTTATTTTATAATGTGATATAAAAAATGGCCTAAATGGCCATGCATATAAAAAAAAAAATGAACCCAGGAACAGCAACGAATCAACTTGCATTTGGAATAGGTTTGAAAAAAACATTGAATGACAATTTATGTTGTCATTGAGAAAGCTTTTAGCAGCCTAATGAATATTAATGAATGCGGGAGGTGTCTAGGAAAAGAAAGGAGAAAGTGAGGCAGATAAGCACTTTTTCTAAAAATAAGATCACATAAGGTGTGTTTCAAAAAAACGGTCACATATACAAATTTTATGGAACCAAAATACCTGGACATGAAGGTTCTAGGACAATTATTTTTAAGGTTATTTTCAAGATCGAAATCTGATTGGTATTCCTGCCAAGAAAAAAAAAAAAACGGAATAAAAGATCTAAAAACGTTAAGAAGGAATGTGTGGTTGTTTTTTTTTGTGTACTGACTGCAAGGAAAGCAGCACTGAGCATTCCCTTAAGATGCCTTGAATTAATTACAAATCTCAGTGGAATACAAATCCATTTTCTGCCCTTTAGTCGTCTCATTGCTTCACTTTCTCTCTCCCTCTCTCCTTCTCTCTCTTCACTCTCTCAGTAGAATGGTTTGATTCAATGTAATAATAGTAAATACCTCATATCTGTAATAATGATTAAACTAAAACATATTCAGACAAAGGGAAACAGGCAGTAGAAAACAAATGAGAGGTTTCTGTGGGATCGAGGATGCCACGTTGTCACCTTTTAATGCATGACTTGGGCATCAATTGTAATTGAATTCAAAAATGCAATCCAATTTGCTTCCCCGGATCAATAAAGGCGAGAGAGTGAAGTCATTGTGAGGAGAGAGTCGATGTCAGATTGCACTTCCTTCCTCTCCCTCACTTTACCTGAGTGAGTCATGTTTGGCATCCGTGCCAAATCCTGAGCATCCTGAAGCTTGTAATAAGAATGTGTTCAGGTTTAAGTCATATTTATAGTCATGGCGGTGCACTGCGGCTTTATTACAAGGGCTGGCACAGGCTTTGAGAGTGTGGTATCATCGGTTTTCAGTTGTCTTTGTCATTTAAAGGACGGCAGGATACGTTAATAAGCTGCGTTGTTCCTGTAATCAGGTGTCCCTGTGTGTTGTAGAGCTACAATGCAGTAATGTATGCAGGAAAATATACATAACTCAGTAATATGCGTAAAGATGCAGTAATATGGACAGAAATATATACAGTAATCATGTGTCATTGTGTGTTGTTGCGGAACAATGACCTCAGGATAGACTCAGAGTCCCTCGAACCTCAATACTGCATTTGAATAAACCATACATCACTTTTGTATCATTACTCCGAGTTGCTTCATTTTCTCCAATTTAGTTTTGCACCATCCCCGCTCTCTCTCTCTCTCTCTCTCTCTCTCTCTCTCTCTCTCTCTCTCTCTCTCTCTCTCTCTCTCTTTCTCTCTCTCTCTCTCATTCCCTCCCTCTATCTCTTCACTACCGATAAAAGTCATTTGGATGACATCACCTACATTATGGGAATAAAGCTGCTGTAATATATCGGATCAGCCGGGCTGGGTTTTTTCATCTTCATGCATATGCACTGAAAAAAACATTTTGTCAGGTGAAAATATCATTAAAATATAGGTCCATATATAAAAAATTTGCCCCGAGCTTGAAAAAAAAAAAAATTTGAATTCCAATGTAAGAGCATAAAAATATTGTGAATATAGAAAAATTCAAATTCATATTAAATTAAATACTTATATTATGCTTTAGATTTTCTGATACTATTGTTTAGGTAATATCGTTTTATCTAACAATCGATAGATAGATAGATGTTTCACTAGGTTTTGTGGAGATTTGTGCTCATTTAGCTACATGGGTGTTAGTAAAGACAAGTATTGATGTAGGTGAGGTGAGGAGACCTGGGGTGCAGTCAGTTTTCACATTTATCTCTAAAGTGTGCAATAAGGTTTATAGCACTATAGGAGGACATCTTCCATGACAACCCATGTAAAGAATATCTACATGGACGCATTGTCATGCTGGAACAAGTTTGGGTCTCCTAGTTCAAAACATTTTAATGCTGCTCCGTCCAAAGAAATCCAATGCAATCTTGTGTCTCCAACTTTGTGGAAACAGTTTGAGGAGGAACCACATTTTGCTTGAAACTCATGTGTCCCAACATTTGTGTGTATATAGTGTACTTTGCAAATTTCATATAGAGGTTTTTTTTTTTTTTTACATGAAAAAAATATTGTAAAATGAATAATGGCCTACTTTTCATATTTTGGTTGCTTTAAAACTGCAACTTGGATTTGCATAAATGATTTTGCATTAGAAAGGTCCAGTGACACTTTGCCTGTGCTTATAATGAATTGTGTTGACATTTACTGTTATTTATAAGACAGTCTTATTGTTCCATCAATGGTATTTTAACATGTTGTTTTAATTGTTACAGTATCATACAGGGTGGCCCACGGAAAAGTAGTGGCACTTCTGTGGCACCTGTAGTTCTTATTATAATTTAGTTAAAGCTGTTATAACTATTAATATTATTATTAATATTATTATTATTATTATTATTATTATTATTATTATTATTATATTATTATTCAATCAATTTAATGCAAACTTTTGTGAGGATTTTGCAAGTATTATGTCAAATCTTAATCACAAAATAAATATAGTTTTTTTTTACGGCTGTGAATTGATTAAAAAAATGTATTGCGATTATTTGAGTGTGATCAGTTAATTTGTGATTATTCGCAATCAATTTTAGTGCTTGATATGAGACTTGTCGCATCAGGAAAACAAATGTTTAGTATTTAAAAATGATCTGAAGGTACTTTTTTGGATCTGGGTAAAAAAAGAATATATATATATATATATATACATCACATTTTGGCCCTTGTCAAATTTGCATAAATCCTCACCCTTGCCTATGCATAAGATTCTATAACTGCTACTATAATGAAGTGTGGGTCTGTATAAATTAGTTAATATTATGGTAATAGTTGCTCATATATCAGTATAAAGATGGCCTCATAACCATGGGTTTAATGGAAAGTGTTCAAATATTAGATCTGTGCAAAATAAAGCAGTCAAGCAGGCATGTTGCAAACAATTGTGATTTGAGTATTTCCTCCACTACAAAAGTAAATAATAAATAAATAAATACTTAATAATAAAACAGCTATATATAGAGAGAGAGAGAGAGAGAGAGAGAGAGAGAGAGAGAGAATATATCTCCCTCGTTTGCTGCCCCTCCTTTCTCTTCCTCCTCTGAAAGCACTGTGCTTCTCAGCTTGGCCAATAGCAGTGTTGGCAGGTGATGTCATGCGTTAGGAGTGGTAGCACTGCTGATGCTGCTGAGCTCTTGTATCCGAGGAGGTGCAGACTCTGAGAAAAATCAGGAGAGAGGGGGACGAGCGTTACCGAGACGGGGTAAGTGCACCCTGTTCCAAAACAAACCACCCAGGCACTTAGACTAAAGATGTTCTAACCTTTTCAAATATATTTCGTCTGGATGAGCAAAGGTTTCGGCTCATGGATGTCTGCATCAGATATTACTATTGAATCTAGAGATTATTCACTAATATGTCTAATGTGCTAGATACAAATTTTTTGTTTGTTTAATGGTCAGCAATGCACCTTGCACCTGTGTGTGTGTGTGTGTGTGTGTGTGTGTGTGTGTGTGTGTGTGTGTGTGTGTGTGTGTGTGAAAGTCTAAGCTGAGTGTATGTGGTGAGCAAGGATCCTTGTTGGTTGATATTTTATGGTCTAGAATAGGAGCAAGATGACTCTAGTCTGACATCATGCTTGTGTGCCATTCTGATAGCAGAAGTCGAGACAGCAGGTAATGAATTTATTCAGTGTAGGGTTTCCAGAACATTTTTAGTTAAAAAATGCTCTATTTCAAATAATTATACTCAAAATATTAAATTGTATGCTATCTGGGAGATACAGAGTGTTGGGATGGGTTGGGTCCTAGTGTTAGGGTCTGGTTTGGATGTAAGATTATGTTTAAAATGGAACAAGATATAAGCTTGGTAGTTTGCAAAAAAGCAGTATAATCACATATTTGGTATTTGGTAGCAATATCAGGTTATATTTAGGGCTTTATTATTATTACTGGTATCAAAGGAAAAGACAATGGTATCGCAAAATGTTTAGTATCCAGTGCTGGGCGATTTTGACACCTGGGCCGGTTAACCTCTAAACACAGCCAAGCTGCATCTTCATGCTGTTTCACTGACAAGCTGGAAACAAACAGCAACGTCTGCAAGAAGTAGATATTGATCAGCATTCTGTGTGTGTGGGAGGTTGGACAAGGTTAGCCTGGGTGTGTGCCTGTGTGTGTGTGTGTGTGTGTGTGTGTGTGTGTGTGTGTGTGTGTGTGTGTGTGTGTGTGTGTGGTCTACCACTTTCAGAGCAGTGTGCCACTACTATGCTGCATGTTACCTCGTGTGTTTATGTAATTATGAAATCAATCCCAAAATCACTGACCCAAACCTTTTGTTTGGGTTGCTTGTGTACTTCAGTGCGGATGTATTCGTATTAGGGATGTGCCTCTACATAACTGAGGCCGATGCAATTCGAATCTCGAAAAGCCGACGATATGATACATTAAAGATACTTATAGTGAAGCAGCTAAACACAAAAGATTAAATAAAACCTCCTAAAAGATGTTCTTTTCCTGTTTTGTCTCTCAGAAGAAAGCAGCTCTACCTCTGCCATGTTAATCTGTATTCTATGTCACTCTGAGGACACGCCTCGGTCTCAGTAGTGTTGTGATATGCCCTATTCACGTAGCAGCAGTGGTGCTGAGAAAACACGCTCGAGAAACAGTTCAGCGAGGAGAAATCAATCTACATTTGAAATATTAGTCACAATTTATTGGTCACATTCTAAATAATAAAAGTACAGCGCATCTAGCATGTGGTGTTATGCGCTAGCATTGCATTTGTGGAGTCTTGGCTTTTGTTTTGGCCAACAAATGCCAACTTGTATCTAATGCACTCTTTTTGAAACCGACGCATCACGTCATTAACTTTCATGCCGATGAAAGTGAGATCGCTAAATATTACCATCCCTAGTTTGAATACTGTTCAGCCTGCTGTCAGTGGGACACTGACGATGCCATTTTTCTAAAAATCATGCCGATGCCTCAGGGAGTGTCAGGACAAAATCATGCTCCAGTCAGCATGTTCTCCAATTCAGCTTCAGGAGTAGTGGAGGCCAAAACCGCTGCTTTAGTGCAGGCAGTTATATGTTATAAAAAATATTGAATAATCATATACTTTTATATATTTGTAATTTTTCGGAAAAAGAAGTTTCATATCCTTTTATTATATATAAGTTCTTTAGATAATATATATTATAATATATTATGGCAAGGGATTTTTCAATCAAATGTTTCTAGATTCTGGATTGTAAAGTAAATATACTTAGATACTGTAGACTGAGGCCAACCAAAAACAACCCCAGAACACCACATGAGGTAGCCATCGAGCCAGCCAGCTACCGGTAGCCATCGAAATCTATAACCCCTCCCCTTTCAGTAGGGAGCCGAGCTGAGACATTGAACACAGACAGTATCACTATGCCATTATATACATTATCAAAATCACAATAATTACAATGTAAGTTAATAGAATAGCACGAGCAATACCATACCATGTGTAATATCATATGTACTTAAGTACCTTTTTGTATTTCAAATATATTTTGCACATAAAGAATGTTTAATTTATTTTCAGTTTATATATTTTTTATATTTATTTTTCTTGTAATCTGATGTGGTATATTAATAATAAAGTAATTAAGGTATAGAAAGGTATGTTTATAGTCATGACAAACAGGGGTAAAAATCTTTGTGAAACCTCAATTTGACCAAAACATGGGGGAGATAATGAAAAAAGAAATTCAACTGTAGATTAGGGAAGTAATATTTGATTATTTATATATTTTTCATGACTATATTTGGGTGTACGGTTACCGTGGTAATGGGACAAAATCCCAAACATAGCATCAATCTTCTTTCCTTATTGACTGAGTGTGACATGTTTTTTAAGATTGATTGATTTATTGATTGTTTGATTGATTGATTGTCTTAGTGTGTTGATAGATGTCTTGGAATGAAATATTAAGTAAAAAGGAGGGAATTAACTAAACACTAGCTTTAATGTGGATCATTAATGTAAACCTTTTTAACATAATCAACAGCCAGAATAAATATTTATGTGCCATCAAAACATTTTGCTGAAGCCAATTTGACCCTACAATGCATTTATTGAAGAGTGATATGTAATCCTTCTTTCTTTCTTTTTTTCACAGTGGAAAAAGAACAGATTAAGTCTCCTTGCTAGGTGAAGAAAGAAAACGAACAGCATGACCCTGGCAGGTACGGTAACTAGTCATATTACTCAACATGTCCACAGCCTCAAAAAGAAAATGTCCATGTTCTTAATACTGTTTGATGCAATCCATTAATGTTGCCTTGGTGTTACTCTTCTTCCCTCAGCATATCGAGAGAAACTGAAGGAGCTCCCTCTAGTGTCTCTATTCTGCTCCTGCATCAAGGCAGACCTTTCAGAGAAGCCGAGCTACAAAGCTGAAGGTAATCAGAGCTGCAGTGGCTTCCTCCTGTGTAGCAGCCTTCCTAGTAAATAACAACAGAAGCCCTCATATATATTTTTTTTAATAATGAGAATTGTGCTGGAAACTGTAATGATTCCCTTTAGGTCTCTATTGGTAATTTGTTGTCATCTACTTGTGGCATGTTCTGTTTAATACAATTAAAGAACCAATAGAACATATATGACAACTTGTAGATCATGTATTGGTATCTACTAGACACCAACAGAGACTATTAGGCTGTCATTAAAGTATCCAGATTCCAATAAGTTGGGAATACACTGGGTTTCATTCATTTTAATGGTAATGATTTCTTGAGGCAAAATAATGAAAACCATTCGATAATGTTTTCTAAAAGTTTTAACGGTTTATGGTTTTGTAATGTGATATGTAATGAAATCCATTTGAATTCCTATAATAGACTTAATTGCTTCCTTTTTTCAAGCAGGAAAACATTACAATCTCATTAGATTTTCTCTGTCACTGTAAACGTTCATTGTATAAGATTTTATTCTAGATTGCTAAATTGTGTATGTTTTTAACATTGCTATGCAGGGATTTATCTGCTTGTTCCATTGGGGCTAAATACAGGTAGTAATATAATGAATAAGCTGTGTCTCATTTTTTTATAGATGCAGTGGACCTGAACTGGTGTGAGATCAAGGACGTGGAGGTGATCGAGCTTAACAAGCGTGCATCAGGCCAAGCATTTGAAGTGATCCTGAAGCCTCCTTCATTTGATGGTGTCCCTGACCTCAATGCCTCCATGCCACACCGCAAGGACCCCTCACTGGAGGAGATCCAGAAAAAGCTGGAGGCTGCTGAGGAGAGACGGAAGGTATATATATATATTTTTTTAATGCTTTCAAAATAAAAAAAAATCCTAACACGGACAATGTGGCCTGTGATCAGTTCCAGGAGTCAGAGCTGCTGAAGCACTTGGCTGAGAAAAGAGAGCATGAGAGGGAGGTTATCCAGAAGGCCTTCGAGGAGAACAACAACTTCATCAAGAACGCTAAGGAGAAGCTGGAGCAAAAGATGGAGACCAACAAAGAGAATCGTGAGGCCCTGCTGGCTGCCATGCTGGAGAGGCTTCAGGAAAAGGTATAGTGTAAAGAAAACGCGTCTAAATTGTTTAGCATTGTCTCACCCCTTCCTGTGGATGAACCATGACCGTACTCAACGGCTCGTCCACGGGGTCAGATGGGACAATGCCGCACAACTTATATTACTCATTATTTAAGCAACTTTTATTTGTAATACTTATTACTTTTTTAAGGTTTATAAAATGTAGTTATTTGACAGATTTAATTGGTTCAATGCAAAGCCACATGACTGCCACCAGGGAAAATGCAACAAGCACTAAGAGAGAACAATAGGGGCAGGATTGGTTTTGCCCCATGCCCCATTTTTTCATTTAACCAAATAAACTAGAGTTGGCCGTTAATAACAGGGTTGCCAGATTGGGACGACTTAAAGAAAAAACAAACCCAAAAAGATATTGGTTTTTTTCCTCAACAAATGAATTTATAAATCAAATTTAACAAAGATGTGTCTGTCTGTGCATTAGAGAACAATTTATCTACCACATATTGCTGATATATTTATTTAAGATAGAAATGTTGTCAAACCAGGTTAAATATTGAATATATTCAGCTGCCAGAGTATCTGCTGGGTTTCAAATCTCAATTATATTTGTGGTATAAGCTCGAGTTCTTTTTGTTGGAGACTGTGTAGTCACTAACGATGTTATTGTGTTTCTTTCCTCTGAAGGTAGACAGATAAAGTGTCCCATAGTGTCACATTAAATCCTCACTGATTCAGTATCATTCAGTAAGAAAAAAGCGAGAAACTAAAGAGCTGCTTTATAAGTATAAATGATGCCAAATGTTATTAAATTACACCTGAAGAGCTTTTTGGCATAACATTAACTGTTTTTATTACCTAGAAATGTTCTTTCTCTTGATTATAGGGTCTTTGGGAGCCTGTTATTAAGGTTATTTTTTCATTTTGCTAACAACAAAGTTTTTTATGCTTTTTTAGGACAAGCACGCAGAAGAAGTGAGGAAGAATAAAGAGCTGAAGGAGGAAGCCTGCCGATAAATTGAAGAAGATGAAAAGCGGACTGTGTCTGGGGTGGTTAAAAAATATTTATCTAATAATTAGGATGAGAGGGAGATCAGTGAAACAAGATATCACTTCTCATTAAAGCTTTTTTTTTTTTTTTCATTTCAAAAAACTATACATTTTTCAGACTAAAATGAGCCAAAGTTCTATTGTCAAAAGTTCAGGGGCACCAACCTTTTAGAAAATCCATAATTTGTACATACTGAGGTAATGATGGAGAAGGTAGATGGCAATTAAATTATTTAAAAATAATAAATAATGCAGACATATTTAATCAAACATTGCAGACAAGATAACCAGATACTGCACTTCCTAATGTCTATATGCAGTGGAGGAAAATAAAGCTTTTTTATGAATGCCATCTAGCAAAAGTCCAAGCTATGCATGTTCATTCACTGGTCATTTATTTATGATAGAGGCACATGTTTTCTCAATAAATCAATTTATAAGGAGTTTCCTCACACTGCCTTTTGTTGTCTGAGCCGTATTAAAACTCATGCTCTTGCATTTTCATGAGATTTGAACCGGTTTTTAACCTGTTCACTTCTTTACATATTCCTTAAATACTTTAAGCACAATTACTAGGCACATAAAAACTACACAATAAAATGTTTTTTTTTCATGTTTATACAATAAAATGAGAGATGTAAAGAGAGAGCAGATCCCATTAAAGACAGAACAAAAGAGAGATATAGACGTTGTACTTCTGTTTTAACCTGAGATGCTGCTTTAGCATTAGTTGTGAATGCTGCGAATTTGTTTTGGCATTTCTCTGTGCTGTTCATTTGTGATGTCATGCCAAAGACGTTAGAAGTCAAAGTGATGATATGTGCAGTGATGAGCGTCAATGTGAATTGTTCAGGAAAACCCCGGTTTGCTCTTTCTTGTGGTTGTCATTAAGATGATCCTATATCTGATTTGGCATGGCAGTCAGTAAAAACATCTCTTTACTAAATGACTCAGTTGTGCTTTTGTCTTTTTTTGGGTTTTTTATTGTTTGCTAAGACAAAAAGAGTTGAGAAGACAAAAGAAAGCTGGTTTAGCTGCTTGGAAATGTTCTTCGTGTGAAGCTTTTTATGCTTTACAGTTTCCTGGGCCAAAAACAGACAACAATACATTTTAGCAGACGCCCTTATACACAGCAACTTTCAATTATTTTTGTTTTACAACTAAGCAGTTGAAAGTTAAGGGCTTTGCTTAAGGGCCCCACAGTGGCTGCTGGGGGTTCTGGGATTTAAACTCCAAAGTCCAACAGCTTAACAACCGAGCTGCGTCTTCTCACAATACAATAATATAGCAACAGTCTATATGAGTCTATAAAGCTGTATATAAACTTTTGTCAAATAATGCACTGCAGAACTACTTGTGAGATAAGATCTTAGGGAAAACACATGTGCACCCAACGCTGGTGGTGTATTTCTCCAGTTGGAAGGAATAGTTATTCCCCTTTCTGCTCTTTATTCTTCTGAGCACCATGATTTGGTAGAAAATGGGTTTGGATTCCAGTCCGATGTCTTCATGTCCGTCTTTGTTAATGCATCCTGTCCGCTCACACTTCGCCTCGAAGATGCGGCGCGGCATGCGGGATTCATCATAAGAGACCCTGGGAAGAAGTTAATTTGCATTGTAACATTGTACACTCATTTCGTTTTGCAGAATATTACAGTAGTTAACTTGCTTAGTACAGGACATCTACAAAAAAGAAAAAAGAACCGAAAAAATAGTCATGTTTATCTAGGATTTCCTATCATCAAGCAATTAAATATAAGATTATTGAAGCTTGACTTATTAGTATAATATATAAAATAGTCTTGCTTAGAATATTATAATACTTATGTATTTATTTCTCGAAGTAAAATCTGCCAAAAATTAAGAGCTTAAGTTGTGATCTTGTTTCTTTCTACTTTCTGGATGTGCCCAATCCATCCTGATGTTTTACCTTATGACAAATTTGTAAATGGACTGTATTTATTTCTATACAGATTTTTTCGATCTTTAATTTTTTTTTCCCCAGAAAAAATTTTAAGCATCTGAACACATGCTGAGTAATCATATATTTGGTTTCCATAAATTAAATTAAATTAATATCATGATTAGAAATATTAGATATAGAGTTAGAGTGTCTTTGAATCTTCTACATGACAGAAACGAGACATAGAATGTGCATGATGTATCAGGAACTTTTAGGGGTTACCCACATAACCACAATGACATGTGTAATGAGCCCACAGACTCATAATATCAAACTACAGTTGGGTTTTCTTGTTATTTGTATTAACAGCATTGGAGACAAACTTTAAGAAAAATGGAGGTACAAACTGCTACACAAAAGATAAGAGGGGAGCAAATTTTTTCACCTAACTGGATGTTGTTTGGAAAGAGAGGAATCTAAGGCGAAGATTGCAATCTGGTCTGTGTTTGGTAAATTGTTATAAGGAACGGTCGATAGAAGAAGCCTGCAGTCATGAAGTCAGTTCAGCTGACTTACATTTTTTAGGAAAAATTGGCAAGGGTAACAATCTGAGTTACTTCAACAAGGGCCGTATTGTGATGGCTTGATGACAGAGTATCTCTAAAACAGCAGGTTATGTTAGGTATTCCCTATGCAGTGTATGCAGTGGAGAGTACCTATCAAAAGTGGTCCAAGGAAGGCGAGCCAGTAAACATGAGACAGGCCATGGGTTGTCAGCTCAATGATGTGCATGGGGAGTGAAGGCTAAGTCATCTGGTCCAATACCAGAGACGAGCTAATATAGCACAAATTGCTGGAAAAGTAAATGTTGGCTTTGATAGAATAGAGCCAGAAAACACACAAAGCATCACAGCCTGCTGCACATAGGTCACTGCAGTGGTCAGAGTGCTCATGCTGACTTCTGCATCCCACTCAAACCTCCCACAATAAGCACATAAGCATCAGAACTAGATAATGGAGTTACTTTGACACATTTCATTCACCAAGACCAACTTAAGTAAGTAAGTAATAAAAATAAATAAAGTGCTATATTTATATAAAGTGCACATTACACCATAGGTCAATATAAAATGTATTGCTGTTGGATGAGAACAAGTAGCAATGAAGTTGATGGAGCTTCCTAAATTTATAGGATCATTTATTAAAATAGGATCATATGACAAGAAGCAAAAGAGATGTTTCAACAAAACAACAACCCCAAGCATATAGTCAGAATAACACAGAAAGGCCTTACATGGCTTCACTAATCCCCTGATTCAAATCTCATTAAAGTAAACTCATGGAACTGAAGATGATTAGCCAAGAGAAACTTTTTCCAGAATCAAGCAAGAAGCAAATTAAATTGCAAGAAAAATAAAATGAAAGTATTTTGAATATAGTTGAATGTATTTTGTATTTGCTCATTGTAGAATTACAATAGCATCAAGCCTACCTCTATATATTTTCTTACAAAGAGTATATAAACACAGTCTTTGTGTCCTTGTCAAGTCAAATCAAGTCAAGTTTATTAGTATAGCGCTTTTCACAACAGACATTGTCTGTTTCTGTGCTATGATGGGGCCTAAAACCTAAATGAAACTCCTCAAAGATATTCTTCTCACATAACTGGGCAATGACAATCTTTTCTAAAATCTTACACATGAATGGCAGATTTGAAATTGGTCTGTAATTCAATAGCGTGTTTGGATCCAAATTAGGTTTTTTAATAAGGGGCTGACTGCCTCACCCCCACAGTCAAACATGGAGCTGAATGCTTAAATGTTTTTTGGGTTGTTTTGGAGACCTATTCCAGGTGAGAGGAAAACTGACCCAACATGGCTACCATTCCATACATCAACACCATGCAATTCCATATGAACTGTGACTCATTTGAACCAAATTCCCCACACAACCGGACAAAGAGCCGAAGCATACGTCCAGACTCTGTAAGCATTTTTTAGAGAGCCAACAGTCAACTGGAGTGATATCTATCATGGAATGGCCTGCTTAGTTACCACACCCAAATCCTATTGAACTGCTCTGGGATAAACTGGACCTCAAGATCAGAAAGAAATCTCCAACTTGTGAGGAACAAATTTGGCAAGTTTTACAAAAGGCACGGCAAAGTATTTCAGCTGAAGTGTCTGGATGCCGAGAGTGTGTAAAGCTGTTAGTCATGCTTAGGGAGGATTTTTCAATGAAAATTAAGTGGAACAACTTTACATTTATATATTCGTCAAATGACATAGTTTGTTGCATCCAAACAAACAAACATGCACATGTCCCTTAAAAACTCATAAGACTAGATATTTTCAAACATTTGACAGGCCTGTCATTTTAGACTTTATATTTTTTATTCTATTGGCAGATATTTAACTTTTGATAAGTAAATACTTTGATTTGCAATCTGACACAAAAAGACTATTCTCAAGCTTTAAATGAAGAAAAATGTAAAAAGACTATTCCTTATATTAGACTGTCACTTGTAAACTTGTAAAAATGTATTAAACTGTATATTTGAACATCTCAATAAAAGTACCAATGTATTTATTTTATTTTTTTTTGTATATGTCAAAATTAATGGTGTGTAAAGTCTATAAAATACCAAATGTCCACTTTGTTCACTTCACTATATGTATATTATACTAGGTACAAATTCTGAATCAGACTTACTCATATGTCCATGGTGATATTGATTGACTTGGATGCATTTGGTAGATATCTGGTTGGAATTCTACTGCAGAATCAAAATTTAGAGAAACTTTTCGACTCTTTTTGTGGGAGCCCTTATTCGCTGGTCTCTCTTTCCGTTCCTTCTTTCCTTTGCGTCCTGAAGGAGACTGAGCTGCACCAAGCAAGGGTGCACTCAATGCCAGCAACAGTATGACCTGGAAAAACTTGGAGGACAGAACAGGAGAAGAGATAAGATTTATTTTATTTATTTATTATTATTTATTTATTTTAACCAGGGAAACACACCTGCATCTATTTATCTACAAACACACTGCTCAAGCTTCAACGCTTATATTTTAGCTTCGAAAATGTCAAAAATGAAAGGAAAACATAGTAATCACTAACCACTGAGATGTTCATCTTGAGAAAGACAGGTATGATGTCGATACCGTAGTCCGTCCTCACTGTCAGGCTGATCCATTCAGCGAAAAATGAGTGTTTGTGAATTCCCCATTCCTTTATATAGCTATACATGTCATGCTTTGAATCTACTTGTATTTCCTTCCCATTGACACACTTTTTTAAAATTTGATGAGTGGTTGAAGATGTTCCATTGTGGGGACGTGCAAAAGAACAACCCAACAAAACTATTTTATACTCTTACTGATTGTAAACCTATTTTGGTTTTCTTTTTATTATTTAATACTTGATAACATACCAAAGTAATTTTTTTTTTTTTTCTCTGTGAAAGCCCAACTGAGCTGTCTATGTCTTTTCTGAAAATGCTGGAATATTTATGCAAATGTGAATCATGCAGTTTTACTAAAAATACAGTTTTTCTCAGTTGCTTTGAAACATTTCTCGAATCAGCCTTAATAAAAATTAATAAATTAAATGCTAATTTAATCTAACTGCAAATCAGTAAGTGCATTTCTCAAAACAATGTGTACAAACAGGATTTCTTGCAAAAGCCTGTACACAAAATCTTTAGTTCATCTCTCAAAAGTAAGCATGTGTGTCAATCAGCATGTCATTCCCAACAGAATAAGTAGTCCTTTTGTCATTGTTCACAAACAAAATCATCTAAATGTTTAGTCATGTTGTCAGTATGATGCTGCACAATTTCAGTATTTCCTGATATAAATTATGGTTTGGATCACAGTGATCAAAAATGCACAAAGTTTTTTTTTATTTGTTTGCATATTTGATTTATACTGATTGCAAGGGACAGAATTTACACTCTTACTGTATTTTAATAGTGTCTGTTTCTTGGTTGTTCATTTATTTTCAGAAATTGTAATTCTGTGTTTTGCTCAGTTGCCAATTGAACTGTCACAAGATTCACCTTTGATCAGTTTTAGAGAACTAGTTGATCATTGGTTGATCTGATGCCGTTCACTCGCCTTCATTAGTGACATTCAAGATTCATCTGCACAATTCATCAGTTTGGGAAAGATTAAAAGGTTTAATAGGAATTTAAGCTTGACAGATTCTGACAACTGGTTTAACCAATTTGCATTCAAGGACTTAATGCAATAAGCTGATGTCGAGATGTTTATGTGCATAAAGCTACTTTGAGACAATGTTCATTGTTAAAAAGTGCTATACAATAAAAATAATTTGAATTGACTTGAATTGGGAGTAAAACTATTCAGGGGAAACCAGTATAAAATATTTTGATCAACACGACATAAACAACTGATAATGTAGGAAACAGCAGACAATTGTACACAATCAATTAAAGTAATGTACTAACGCTTTTGCAATTTGATTAAAGCAACAAGAAGTGTTTTTAATGATGTCACCCCAAAAATTGCTCTTTTATGTATACAGTACTGTACTGTATCAGCATTTTACTTGGTTTTATAATTCATTATTTTACTTTTATTAATAAATTTCATTTATTATTTTCAATTTATACTGAAGTAAAAATGTCTTTCTCATTGTGTGACTAGTAATGCAATGATCCATCATTCCAGCACTATGGTTGAGTTAAACATGCAAAAATCTGCAAAATCAGATTTTACAGTTCTAAAGCGCTGCTCAAGATGTTTGAATAGTATTTGTCACTACGTTTCTAATAAATCACTTGAACAAAGAATGCTGAAACTGAACCTGAGGCATCTGTAGTGGGCTGTGAACTGAATGTTGTATGTTAGATCTATGTAAGTTATAAGATCCATCTACGTAAATCTATATCACTGAGACATATTTGCTTTACCTACAGTACAAACATATTTTCGCTATTTAGAATATATTTTATCCTCTTTCCCTGAGTTTATTGGACCAAGATAAGTGCTATATAAGTGTAGGGTTTAAGTTAATACTTTCTTACCCTGTAAATGTGTGACTATATTCCTGTTCTGAGCGATTTCACAAATTTCTATCATCTAGATGAAACTGTGCCACTACTGATACTTATGATACTGAAACACTAGTGTGGTAAAGGATAAATAAAATATCATGTATAATAAAGGTTCTTAAAACTGTGTTAGAGAAGAATTGAATGTCATTAGCCACTAAATCTAGAGTCTCGGAACACAATGTTTATTCTGGGGTTATGCAATCCAAAAACTATGTTTCAGAGGAAGCGTTTCTCCAAGCAAACAAACTGTGTGCATGAGCAAGCGAAAGCACTCAGAAATCAAAGAAAATTTCCACAGACCTGCAGACAGCATCGTGCAGGTTTACATTTTCCTCCAGTACGAGCAGCAGACATGATGTCGCCCACTTTGCAGAAATGTAGGTCACTAAATTGCTAAATGGCTTCTTATAACACAGCTGGCAAAGAATACTAAAACCACAAGAGGAGATAAGATCTCATGAGTCATTCTCGGACGATTAAGTATAAAACGCAGTAAAGAAGAAAGGAACGTGTTTAAAAGCTCTTTTTTAAGCTCTTCAGCTCTTTCACACACTTTATTGTGTTAAAGGTTCCATTTTAAAATGGATTACATGATCATTTTTGGTCATCTATATGCACACACTATAGTCTATAATGAAATAGCAAGAACAAGAGTGTTTTCAGGCAAATCTATAAAAAAAATAAAAAAATAAATCTATTGATCAACCACTCAGATTGGTTGCAAGATTCATTTACTGTATACATTACTGTCCAGAGCTACTTATCTCATTATAAGACAAAGCAGGTGAGGGTTAAGGGAACACGCAGGATTAAAGGTGCTGGGATTTGAACTCTCATGAATGCTCCAAACATTTTACAAAGTCTGTAATAAGGTATATCATATTAAAAATCTACTTCTGCATTCACTGTCTATCAGAATAACCTCTACTGTTATATATACATGCATATATACAGTATACATGACTGAAAATCCAAAAGAGGCTGCGCTGGCCATATTAGACCATAGTAGTGACCTGAATCCCTGCCACCCCATTGGCCACCCCAGTTGGATCTATTTTGGATTTTCAGTAATGTTATTTTCTTTCAACTCTAATTAACGTGAAATATTCATCTCTTTAATGCCACAACACATTGTAACATGTGAATTAGAACCACCAGGAACTGGTGGAACTGGAAATCTGGTCAAATTCAATAATTGGGCAAGAAGGGTTTTGGTGAAGGAGGTGAGCAGCTTCAAAATTGGAGTACAACCACTGTAACAAATATTCCATCAATCAGGGTTTATTGCCAGAGAAATCATAGAATTAGCATTAAGGACTCAGAATAAGGGACTTTAGAAACCAGGAAAATGTTTCTTTTGTCTGATAGACTAAATAAAATGAATGCATGTTCTTTTCTTTTCTATGCAACAAACTCTGTAAAAGGCAGAAACTCAAACAGAACCAAAATGCCTCCCATTCCATAACTCCAACCCCATGCAATTCCGTTTGGACTGGAGTGTCATCTGTCATGTAATTGCCTGTGTAACCCCTCTTGGTTCTCATGTCAGATTCTCCCAAAAAAGACCACCTTTACACCATTTTTAGAGTTCATCCATGCATTGTGTTTACTGAAGGTAAAAATAAAGACACGCAGGTTGCATAAATACAGCTCATCAGGTCACAAAACATTCACCTCAACAGTTCAGCTGGAACTGACGAGAGAATAGCTGATGCAACTTACGCTTTATTCTTTTCTCGCATCACCTATAGGTGTCACTAATTCCCCTCGTCTCATGTGTAATATATAAACAAATGAATTACACAAACAATATGTATAAAATAAAGAAGTATTTCACAGCTAGAAAAGTATTTTGGCACCATTCAATATAAATCCCCTTTTTTCTGTTACACCTGCTCAGTAACCACACCTTTATATTATATGTATATTTATTCACTGTATATATACTTACATATATATTACATGCTGTAAATATGCTACATATTTATCAGCACTTTTTGCACGATTGCTTCATTTTTGCACTTCTGGTAGATGCCAAACTTTCTTTATCTATTTATCTATCTATCTATCTATCTATCTATCTATCTATCTATCTATCTATCTGTCTGTCTATCTATATTCTAATAAGCAAATTTGACATGAGGAGGTATTTCAGCTGAAGGTTTGGAGAAACAAACTATCGGGATGCCAAAAGTGTGTAATCGTTTTTTTTTTCCATGTCTGTACATTTGTTTGTTTCTTTTGTCAAAGTAAATCTTTATTACAGTTGCATAGAAACAAAAGAAAAATGCACGTGTCTCTCAAAACCATGAGACCAGGTGTTTCCACACTTTTGTCAGCCACTGTATAGTATATAAGTATATTACAATATAGTATAGTATAGTATAGTATAGTATAGTATAGTATAGTATAGTATAGTATAGTATGAAATTCAAGCCTTTAATAATGAGATATTCAACAATGGAAACCAGGATATTCTATTTAATTTTCCAGATTAACACACCTGCACCTGTGTTCAATTTTATACTCACACAATTAATATCTCTAATATTTGCGAAAACGTACATATTTAACAGCGGATCAGATCAGTCAATCAAAGCAATGAATTGTCTGTGAAACTTCAAGATAAAATAAATAAAGCCTAACACTGAGATACCTACACCATACCTACAGTCTAATCAAACACAGTGATGGCAGCATCAGTTAATTGAATTAAATATTTGATTATTTTTTAGTACTTTTAACAATAGACAAATCACACAGTAGGAGGAATTCAAGCTGTTGAGGAGAACGTGTTCCAGTCAGCCAAACATCTGCCTTTAGGGTGGGTAAATGATCCTAAAGCACAATGTGATGAAGAACATTATAGAAAAGATTTTAGCTTTTTAAGTCAAAACCAGGTTTACATCCTCTTTAAAAATATTTGCGACTAAACCTTAAAATTACTGTTCACCAACATTCTTCATGTCATTTGGCCGAGTTGTTCAGAACTTCAGATACTAATACTAAATAAGACACAACCGAGACAACTCAAACTTTTTTTTTTCTAAATAAATCTTGCATGAATTTAGCTAAAAAAAATAAAAATAAATCAGTACTGCAAAAAGAGAAAATCACTGAACAGCGAACACTTTCAGGAGGCTCCTATACATCCATTGTATCTGGTAATGATAATAAAAAGTAGTGTTTCTGATGCAATATCTGTAAGTACCCGTGATGTTTCTACAAGACTTTTGAACACATTTTGCAGTGGTGCACAAGCAAAATAGTGTGTATGTGTTTGGGAAACCCTGCACAAGTGACAGCACAGCAGAGTTCCAACCACTAATACACATCAGCTACACTCTCGCTATGACACACCAGACAACTCTACCCACATTACTTACCGCTTAAGTATGAGGTCAGTGGAGAAAAGGTGACAACAGTAATTGAAGATACATGACTCTTGTGCATCAACAGCTTTTGTGAATTTACCTTGACCGAGAAGCTGGAAGTTCAAGGGGTGATGGTAAATGTCATCAGTGTTTATGCTCCACAAGTAGGTTGTGAGATGGAGAAAAACATGAGGTGAATGGGTAGGAGGATGGAGCCACCAGGTAGGAGGAAAAGAGGAAGACCAAGGAGGAGGTTTATGGATGTGGTGAGGGAAGACATGCGGGTAGTTGGTTTGAAAGAGGCAAATGTAGAGGACAGGGGGGATGGAGACGGATGATCCGCTATGGCGACCCCTAATGGGAGCAGCCGAAAGAAGAAAAAAAAAACTTGAAAAGGTAAAGGATGTGTATTGGTATAGATTTTGAAAAAGAGCGTAAATCCAAAATAATAAGTTGCTAAAAAAAAAAAAAAAAAAAACAGGGTCATTAAATTGTACTGTGTGAAGTGAATGAAAATGATTTTATACCTACATAATAAACAAAAAAAGTAGTCAATTAATCAGAGAATCAGGTGATGAGAATTTTTATCTTTTTCTTTTCCATTGAACATAGGACATATCCTTCTTTTAAACATTAAACAATATATATACACATATATTCACACACACATTAAACATCATTCAATACAAATAAAGGATGTGTATTGGTATAGATTTTGAAAAAGAGCGTAAATCCAAAATAATAAGTTGCTAAAAAAAAACAAAAAAAAAACAGGGTCATTAAATTGTACTGTGTGAAGTGAATGAAAATGATTTTATACCTACATAATAAACAAAAAAAGTAGTCAATTAATCAGAGAATCAGGTGATGAGAATTTTTATCTTTTTCTTTTCCATTGAACATAGGACATATCCTTCTTTTAAACATTAAACAATATATATACACATATATTCACACACACATTAAACATCATTCAATACAAATGAATAAAAAGCAAACAGCTAAAACAATGTAAAAACAAGCTTGCAAATAATCATCTAAAAAGAAATAAAAGATATTTTAACCACAAGTCCACACTCAAGTTGGTCACATTCTCTGTTTTTCTCCTCCTTACATCCACCTGCCCCCTTCCAAGCTCATCAGATGAGGAAGATGATGTCATCGGCTACCATGACCTGGTTGTCGTCCTGCATGCGTGTGAGAGCGGCTCGGACCTCGGCCTGGTCGAACGGAGTGGCGCGCTCCTTGTTGATGTCTCCCATCAGAGCGTTCATTCCCACCGACTGAGCGTGTGCAGCACGGAAGACCTCCAGGAGGGCAGATTTGAACTCTTTCAGCCTGTAAAAAACAAACAAAAAAAGGGTTAGATTCTATAGAATAAGACTATAGTTATAGGTAGAATCTGTTTGCTATATAAAGTATATAAAAAAAAGGCTAACAGAAAATAAATGAATAATGTTTTATGGTGGTATGTTTCGTTTTCATTTTTGAACCATCGTAACTCGTGGAGTTTTTGTTTTTCTATAAATAAAATAAAACAGCAAAATAAAACCATGAAGATAAAAATATATATTTATGTATTGCGGTATATTTTTTATTTATTATGTTTTATTATCTGCTATGGCTCTTGTGCTTTGCACTCACCTGTCCACCGAAATCTCCACATGGCCGTTTTGCTCAGGCGTCTCCATGGGCTCCTCAGTGGGCCGTGCGGAAGCTGGAGATTGAACTAAACACGTGAACAAAAAAACAACAATGAAAACATTTTCCCGCTAAATTTAGGCCTCTGCGATTGCAACAATGATAATCAGACGGGGGTAAATCTGCTCACTCTGAGGTATGTCCGTCTCTGTGGTAAAGTCATACGGGTCATACGGCTCGCTGCTCTGTGACGGCCGGCGCTCGGTCGATCGTCGCCTCCTAGAGGACATGTTTATATATATTTAAAAATAAAGCTATTTCCTTTCCACAAATTAAGTGTGCATTTGATTATTCAGACCTTTTCCTTTGTTGTTTAGGGGTGCCTTCTTCCTCTACCTCCTCGTCTTCCTCCTCCTCAGACGTCTCATCATGCCCTGCCTTTCTGGAGCGCTTCTTTTCCTTCTCCAGAACCTAGAAGATCAGAAGAAACGTTTATTATCTATAAACACACACTGTGTATAATATGGATGAGCTTCTAAAAGCAAGATCACATTAAGTGTGCGTTCAAGTCGAACCTTTTTAAAGTAAGCAAACTGTACGAGCTCCACGGCCACCTCGGTGTCCTCGAGCTCCACGGTTTTGCTCATGCGAGCCTTGGCATGGGCCGTCGCCAGGCGGATTAGAGTCTCCAGAGTCCTGACTGTGACTGGTGAGGTCTGGCAGAGGAAACAAAAAAAACATCACTAAGAAACCCTGATGCAAATTAAGCTTGTTGTGTCCTTAAAAAAAAAAAAAAAGTAAAAAAATAAAAGGCAATAAATTTGGAAACTCACCCGAGCGATATCCGAGCCCAGCTGCTCCTGGTTGCGCAGTCGCGTATACTCCTCGGCGATGTGATTGGCTGCTTCCTGGGTCAGTACAGGTGTAAGCACCTTGGCAATGTGAATGTACTTCCTCATGAACTCTTTGCTCAACACCTTGTCCCTAAACAAACAATATTCCTCATTAAGTCAGTGATCAGTAACTCAATGCTGGGAACATTTAATTAAAAACGCATTTTAACCATGTCTACCTCTGTTTCCGGTTGCCATGGAGAAGATGGTTGTGTTTCTCATAGACCTGCAGCTCTTCCTTTTCTTCCTGTATTATATCGGGGTCCTCGGTGGCCAATGCATCCACCGTACCACCCAGAGCCAATGCTGAAACACGGAGAGGAGGGAGACGATATAATTATACATGACTTGCTGTGTGATGGGAAAGACACATAGTTCGACTGGCTAAACCCAGATCTCAATCTGGTCTCATTTTGAGGCCAAAACGTGTTCGTTTCAACCCTAAGACATCCAATTACCTGCTCCTTCTTGCTCGCGGGGGTCACGGTAGCGGTGCATGCGCAGAACGTGATCGGAGATCTCACGATCATGCTCGGGATCCATCTGGTCCAACATGATGAAGAGCAAATCGAAACGAGATAGCAGAGAGTCCTGCAGCCCGATGTTCTCCATGGGGGTCTTGTACTGGTCATACTGCAGAGAAACAGCAAAGAGACAGAGCAGCTCACACTTACTGCTGTGGAGCGAGCAAGAACAAAACTGCTGTAATGGAGTATTGCAGCTGTACCACAACCTCCACAGCTTCTATACAAGCTTAAGTCCTAATATTTATTTGCTGTACATTTACCCACTTATATTTTACGTGCTGTAAAGACTCACTCACTCATTGACACTTAATGACACTCACTTACACACACACAAACTGAACTTTCTCACTCTCTCAATGACTGAACTGACTCACTCACCCGGCCATAGACAGGGTTGGCTGCTGCCAGGACGCTGCAGCGGGCATTCAGACGAGCATGAATGCCTGCCTTCGCAATAGTGACGCGCCCCTGCTCCATGACTTCGTGGATAGCAGTACGGTCCATGTCGGACATCTTGTCAAATTCGTCGATACAGACCACACCTCGATCAGCCAGCACCATGGCACCGGCCTCCAGCCGCCGCTCACCTACACACCAGAACACACTGCATATAACTCCTTCCTGTCAAAATGGTCCCACAGTTGCTCTAATAAACGTAATTAAAGTTTTTTAATCACTCGACTGTTATGCGAGGAAACTGGAAGCGAAAGCCGAAGTGAAAGCAAACGGAAGTTTATTTGAAACACAAGGCTTTATCCAGAGACACTCGCTGGAAAAAAGGTTAATATCCGGTGGGGCGCAGAAGCCGCGCGGTCCACGGTACATGCGAACAAACACAGGGCAGTCGGTAAATGAATCCTGGTGCGCTCGGGGAGGAAGCACGGTGCTGAACAGTCCCACGGGAAGCGTGTGACGGGCAGCAATACCATGAAACAATAACTGACAGAGTGTGTGTGTAGGTGAGGGGCTTATATGGGTAGGTGATGAATGATATATACGAGGTTCAGGTGTGTGTCCTTAGTAAGCTGGGGATGAGCTACGAGTGGGCGCGGCCTGCGCAGGAGAAGGACCAGGTAGCTCCCTGACATCGACAAAGTAAAGAACACATAAGGTTCACACCCATTCTTTTAAACCCTTTAACACATCTAATAACTATTTATAACATGTATATAAATAAAACATATCATCGCTAGATTGTGCGGCCAAAAGTTTGTGGACACCTGCGTCCCGATGTGTCCAGAGCTGACAATTGTATGGGATACGTTTCACTGTCAAAGCATGTCAAAGATGTGGTGTGTCAAGGTTGGAGAGAAAGAACTTGAGTGTGCTGCACGAAGCCCTGACGACCTCAACCACAATGAACACGTTCTGGAATAAACTGGATTACTGACTGAACCCCAGACCTCATTATAACAAGAACATAAGGGACAAAATCTGGAAATGGAAGTTCAATAAAAAAAAAACCTGCACAGCTGTGATGGTCAGAGGTGCGCATACTTTTGGCCATGAAGAGGCTGCATTTTGAGGCAGAATTCACTGATTTCTGGACATTTATTTTTAATCAGGAAAACAGCATGCAGATACAGATAAACAGTCTCGGTTACTCTTCACACTGCAATACCTGTCTCCTGGTCAGTGGTGACAGCCGCAGTGAGACCGACGCCCGTTGAGCCACGGCCAGTGGTTGGAATGGCGCGAGGGGCGGTGTGCAGCACGTAGCGCAGAAGCTGCGACTTCGCTACGGAGGGGTCTCCTGAGAAAGGAAGACGCGGGAGCGTTTAGTTTTGATCACACTACTGATCTCTAGTCGTTATGAACCTCATTTCTTTGAAATGTACGAGTCCGTTTGTAATACAAACCTATGAGGAGGACGTTGATGTCTCCACGGAGGCGTGACCCGTTTTCTAGAACCTTCTCTACTCCACCAAGAAGCATACACAGAATGGCTTTCTTGATGTACTCATGACCGTGGATACTCGGAGCCAAAGAGCGGGCCAACTGGTCGAACACATTCTGTATAAAAAAACATGAGAGAAAAACATAAATCAGGTCACAGGCTCATTAGCACAATTACAGTGTATGTATTCCTACACCTGTGGTACGTTTTTTCTGTGCTTTTTTGATGACTGTGTAATGTTTCTGATTTAGGAATGAAAGGACATTCATACGTGTTGCATCTAAAGTATCTGTTCCCTGAATATAAATTTGAACATAACACCAGGAAGGAAGCGATCGAAGAACTAATATTTCAGACACTGTGTGGCTACTCGATCCATACCGGAAACTTTGTTCAGTCTAAAGGACTGCATTAGACATCACCAAAATATAATTTATATATATATATATATTCAATAAAATAAAGATTATCCTTCATACATTTAAACACAAAAAGAAGTCCAAGCTAAAATAACACCACTGCCACCTAGTGGCATACGAAATATATTAAATATACCAGGCCATGATGTCCAACCCACAAACACAGATGTCCTCGTTCTCACCTTGCGAGACTTCCTGAAGTTCTTGATCTTAACCACGTCATCGGCGGAGAAGTACTGAGTGACCTCTTTGCTCATTTGCTTTACTTGGCAAGCGATCATAATGGTCCTAAATGTAGGAGATTGAAAAGGGAGAGAGGACTGAGCATGCTCACAGACTAAGGGACTGCTCACTGGACAATGTCCGTACTGTATCTGTATCAATAAACAAACTGTACGTCTGATAAATATAGCTGTACCTGAAGGTGCCAGAGGTGAAGCCTCCTTTCTTGCCTGGCAGGCAGCGGTAGGTGCCGACGATCTGCACTCGGTCCCCCGGCTTTGCAGCATCCACCAAATCGTTGTCCAGGATGATGTCCACAGAGCGGGGCAGCTGACCAGCCGGAGCCTTCTCAGGCATCTCCTGCACTGTAATGGTCTGATGGTCTTTATAGATGGACAGCCCAAACTCCGTCTCCAGGGGGTTGTTCTCCTCATCCTGCAAAGATGAAGTGAAGCAGGTGCAATCAGGGATGGGTAACGAGAACGGGTCTTTATGAACCGGTGCGTAATCGAGTCAATACCAGACTAATGATAAGCTTCAAGACAATCGATTACTTGTTGTTTTAACTACGTAGAAGTCGGTTTTAGCGGCAAATTCGCCCTCTAGAGGTGAATCGCTGACACCACGTGCTGTGTTTTTAAACGCGAGACGGACCACTTGCACGGAGAGCATGTTATTATATTTATAATTATATAATTTTATTTATTAATGAATATTTTTTTTTTTTTCATTTAGCACATTTTTTATTACAAATTAATGCTGTTTTTTTATTTTTTTCTATTTTTCATGAAGTGTTTCTTTTATTTATCCAGTATCCGTTTTAAAAACTATCGATCAATCAATCATCGCCAAGTACGATCCAACTGAGCTGTGGGTAAAACTCTAATTCAAATATGTTGTGCTGTGATATACTGAACTTTTTTAAGTGCCATTTTTTTATTTTAATTCTTCATTATTCTTCTGCTTGCTTTTGTAAACTACAGTACTTAAGTTCAGGAGTAACGAAATTGATTAACTGGTATGGATTACAGATAAAATGTAAACTCTACACATCCCTTGGTGCCATAAATTTGATCGAGGACCAAATTTAATAGCCATAACGTATGAAGTGTATCGGAATAATGAATACCTTAGTCGGGTAGATGGCACTAGAAGGAAAGGCATCCAGCGAGGTCATATCTGTGTATTTGCGCTCCAGCGTCTTCTTGGTGGCCGGGCAATAATGGACGCTTCGTACCACTTTGGGGCGCACAAGAGAGCCTGGAATACAAAGAACATTATTATAGAGATATTTGCTAACGCCGTTTTCAGTTAGTTAGCATTGCACTGACGTACACTTGGTGACGATGCCTTCCACGCACACCATGGAGCTGAGCAGGCGGGAGGTGAGGGTACGAGGCGTGACGTGTTTGCTCCCGAAACTGCCCTCCAGTCCGATGAAAAACTCCTCGAACTGCTTGGCGTACGTGGCATCAACCGAGGCCACGAAATCCTTCAAAGCACGCTGGAAAGCCAGAAGCTCCTCAAAGGCATTGTTCAGCAGTCTGTAAAACAGAGAGTCGTTATAACCCACATCAACTTCACCAGCAGTAATGACAATGTAACTAAGTTTATAACTATGTAGTAGCAGGTGTCACAGCTGCAGGGGATGGACCAGAAATAAAACTGATATTCTGTATTATAAAAGGTTTATACTGTGTTCTAAAAGCATTATTTATTAGTGTTCATGTTGTGTTTTGTAGAGAGCCTCAACACAACCAATTACTAATCACCATCAGCAACTAATCACTGATACTTAGTGTTATACAAGCAACTGATCAATGATCACAGCTGTGTCCACTGACTATTCATTAGTCTTCCCAGTGACCAATCAGTATCGTTCCTGGTGTTCCCAGTGACTAATCACTACTCAGTAGTGTTCCTGGTGTTCCCAGTGACTAATCACTACTCAGTATTGTTCCTGGTGTTCCCAGTGACTAATCACCACTCAGTATTGTTCCTGGTGTTCCCAAATACTAATCACCAATCAAAAATGTTCCCACTATTGTTCATAGCAACTAAACACAGATGTGTTCCTAGTTTTCCCAGCAACAACTCAACCCAGCAACCAATTACAGATCAGTATCGTTCCCGGTGTTCCCATAGACTAATCAATAGTGTTACCAGTTACCAATCACTATTGTTTGTAGCAATGTTCCTATTGTTCCCAAAAAGAAATCACAAAACAATGGTGTTCGCAGTGACCAATTAATATCGCTCATAGCAACTAATCACTAATAAGTATTGCTCCCTGTGCTTCCAGCAACTAATCACCAATCAGTGGTGTTCCCAGGGACCAATCACCAATCAGTGGTGTTCCCAGGGACCAATCACCAATCAGTGGTGTTCCCAGGGACCAATCACCATTGTTCAAGTAATTTAACAAATCACCAATGAATAGTACTTTGCTATTCATGTGCTGTGCTATTGCTTAAAGCACCTAATCACAGGTCAGTGTTGTTTCCAATGACTAATCACCAATCAACATTGTTCCCAGTGACCAATCAGTATCATTTGTAGCAACTAACCAGGGATCATTATTGTTCCATGTGTTCCCCAGCAACTAAACACCAACCAGTGGTGTCCCCACTATTGTTCAAGGCAACTGATCACTGATGCTTCTGGTGATCAATCAGTATTGTTTACAGGAACCAATCGCAGATCAGTATTGTTCAAGATGTTCCCAGACACTAATCAACAATCAAATTTCAACCAAGTGCCATATATATGGAAATCGCCCGATGACGTCATTCGGTGAGTTTCCGCTACACAGTTCTCCCAAAACTACAGTTCACACACTTTCTCTTGCATTTCAGGAAAGTTAAAATAAGTTGGAGTAGGTGGGAGGGAAGGGACATGGGCATGATGAGGAGCAAAATAAAAGCATTGATGAAGAGGAACCTACTTAGCAGCACGCGCTTCGTTGCGGCGGCGCAGGTCGTTGATGTTGACGATGAGGCGGAACTTGTTCTCGCTGATCATGTCGCGCACTTTACTCTGAAAGATCCCCTGATCCTGCTGCAGAACGACATTTAACACACAACAAAAATAACATGTTATGCTCGGATACACGAGGGAAGCCCTGAAAACCGGAAGGAGAAGATCATGGTAATAAGTAGCGCGAGAGGCCCAGAGATGCGATAATCATTAATATTATAAATATCACATCTAATCACACTTTTACATGTATGTTGTGTTAAATATGTGATAACCCCAAAGCGTGTTAGAACAGGGTTATAAACGTGTGCTGTATGGGGGCGACTTTGTTCCCCATGAGCAGGAACAATGAGGAGGAAGAAAAGTAATGACTTACATCATCATCCAGAAAATCAAGGTAATCTCTCTGAGCTTCCCTCATCTCATGATCGTCCACAACTTCGGCAGCCATTTTATAAAATATGTCTGAAAATCTCTTTCTACCGAGAGAAAAAGAAAACCCAGTCCCGAGTTTGTGAATGTCCCGTCTTCTCCTCTGCTCTGTAAAGCGTGGCTTTTTTCGCGCCACGGACCTCTGACGCTGCACCACTCTGCGCTCTGATTGGTCAACTCACCGCCAGCTTATTTTAATATTCCGAATTCCGGCTCCGACGCCAATCATAAACAGCACGCGCCGCCGAGCTCTCCCCGCCCCCTTTCAGGAGTTCGCGCGAAAAATCCGCGCATGCGCTGAACGACAAAAAGGCCTTTCTTTTGTGGTGGTGGTGTTTAGGCTTTTGTGAACCACAGCAGCCCCAATCTCTTCTTCATCTCCTTACTTTGTGAAACTGTTTATGAGTAAACCACTAATTTAAAAAAAGACAAGAAACACCACTAATTAGTCATGTTTTCACTCTTCTGATTTAAAATATATACAGTACCAGGCAAAAGTTTGAGCACGCCTTCACCTTAAATAATTTCCCTTCATTTTATTTTCAACATTGTACATTGATAATGAAGAAATACAATGTATTAAAGAACACACTTAGAGTTATACATACTTAATTTTGACCGAATCACCTACAGTGTCACCAGCAAAGCAGACTATCACAGTGAACCACACATTCAGTAATCATCAGTTCAACCTCTGTTTACCTCTGAAAAAGACATGGCATTTAAAACAGAAAATCTCAAATGTAGACTCTTTAGACCAAATGACAATATTCCACAAATGAATCCTTGACATGGCTTACATGTGAATAGCAAACCATTAAAGGTGACCAAGCTGTCATCAAGCTAAATGAAGCTACTTTGGCCAATCTAAAATGAATGCACACATATTCTGGGTTGTTTAGCACAATTTGTTTTACTGCATACATTCAGAATGTTGACTGGTACTGTATGTGGGCTTCTTACTATCACACCCATACGTGGTTGTTCCTCACATGGATACCACAAACCTGGAAACACACCATTGTATAGAATGCCTTTGTATGCCATTACAATTTCCTTTCTCTCGAAGAGCCTCAAACCTGTTTCATGACAATATCATGTACACAAGCTGAACTCCATGAAGCCATTGTGTGCGTGATAAAATGGAAGAACTCAAGTGTCCTGCAGAAAGCTCTAACCTCCAAAACCAAACTAAAAATATGTAGGATGAACTACAACACTGAATGAGCCCCAGAAATCCTCATCTGACGTGTTGAATTATCAAACCTCTTCAAACACACTACCAAAAGATTTTAAGATCAGCAATGTGTTACAACTCTTGATTTAGAAACAGAATTTGTCCACGTACTTTTAGCCATATTGTGTAATTCTGCCTACATTGCCTTGTAATAACCAAGACCCTAATTTTGTAATACACTGTAATTACAGCGAATTATAACCATATAAAACAGCTAACATCAGTCTTTCTCACATCCGAGCAGAGAGTTGCAGTGGTCCAGTTTTAAAATGACAAGAGACTAAACAAGCTCCTGGGCAGCCTGTGTGGACAGAAATGGTCAAATCCTTCGGATGTTGTAGAGAACAAATCGGCAATAACCAACCACATTAGTAACATGTGAAAAGAAGGACAGTTGATTGTCCATAGTTACCCCAAGGTTGCGAGCAGTAGCTGAAGGGGAGAGCAGGGAGTCATGAAGAGTTAAGTGTGTGTCTGATACCTGTGGATATGCAGATATTTTAAAGTTAAATACTATAAAATAACACACTTGCAGTTTGAGAAGCAGGACATTCTTTTGGAATACATTTGTTTAAGAAAATCGTAGTATGAGAATTGTTTTGGAAAATAAATGTAAAAAAAGAATAAAATAGAGCACATCCACATTAATCTGTCTGTTGTTGCTTGAATGCTTTCAAAAGGCAATTTTATTCAATTGTTGAAGGAATTGCTATATTTGCTATATAAACACTTTCTTTCAGATTCTTTCTCTTTATTTCTAGTATCTAGAATAATTTTTTTTGTGTCAGCTTTAAAAACTCCAAGCCCTTCTTGATTAAATTCCTTGATAATATCAACCCAAATAGTTTTATAAGATATGACTTAGAGATCCTTCATTTGTGCAGCTTTGTGCTTTAATGTTTGCTGCTACATACTGTATGGGTGGTGAGACTTATTACTCCTCCCCACTCTCGAAACTACTCGGCTTGCAGCTCACCTCACCAGTTTAGCTGTGAACTGGTCTGAGGTTGAGTTCGTCTATCCCTGTGTATAATGCATGTATTCTTACTCTACCTAACCTGGTTAGGAGGTCACTTTGTTGGTTTTTAAAATTGTAGAGTGAACAACAGTGATTCTCCTGCAGCATCAGCAAACACAGGTAAGGTTCATACTCAGAAGGTAAAGTGTTAGTTTAAAACACATTTGCAACATTTCATTATTTATTTATACTTTATATATATTTAACTTTTTTTATTCAATAAGAACGTTGGTTGTAAGATATGACATGTGCATGTATATGTAATATATTTATATAGTGTAATTTAATAAGAGGTAGTCACTTGGTGAAACAGTATAATTAGAACTTAAAGCTAGATCTTTCTTATCATGCAAAGACAGTTTGCAGATAACAACTAAATCATTTGAGAAGCCATATGTTTAAAGCATTAGGCTTTTTTTAGTAAATCTAAATCTAAATGTAAATAAAGCAAAGAGTAGATAATAAAAATGTAAATAAAAAAAACCCCACAAAGCCAAACTACAATCAAATGATTAAAAGTGTACTTGAAGTCGATGTTTGATGTAGACACAAGCTGCAGGTTATTTTGCTTTGCCTCTAAATATTACCTACCCTCATACTTTCTTTTTCTTGCCATTGCCTCTCTTCAGGACAAGACAAATAACCTTTCTTGTATTTTCTTTTTTTTCTTTCTAGCTTATCATTATGCCAGGTGGAGTTTTAGGCTGCCTGAGTACCCTGACTGTCAACATTAAGCAGCTAGTGGGCCTGCTGCGTCTTTCCCCCTCCCTTCATTCTTTGCCGTCCCCTCAGGCCACCGTGGAAGACTCAAACGTGCCGAGCCTGTTTCGTGAACCCTACATTCATTCGGGATATCGTCCCGTAGGCCAGCCATGGCAATGCTATGCTCTTAGCCTTTTTCAAAGCCACAATGAGTTGATGAACATCTGGTCACACCTTCTTGCTGTACCTGCCGTGCTTTTACGTTTCTGGTTCTTTGCCGCCACAGAAAGCTTGACTCTGGACGCCTCATCACTGCCCCTTTACATCTATGCCCTTTCGTGTCTGACCTATCTTGCTTGTAGCATGGTAGCCCACTTGCTTCAGTCTCACTCAGAGCTCTTGCACTACTCCCTGTTTTTCCTGGATTATGTTGGCGTGGCTGTGTATCAGTATGGCTCGGCATTGGCTCATTATTTCTACTGCACTGAGGAGGAATGGAGGCAGAGTTTGGTGAGGGCAATGTACCTTCCTGGTGCAGCTCTACTGGGTTGGTTGTCGTGTGTCAGCTGCTGCTTTGCCAAATTGCACTATCGGCGTCCATACCCATTTAGCAGGAAGCTCTTCCAAGTTGTGCCCATCAGCCTGGGGTACATGTTGTATATCAGCCCTGTGGCACTCCGGCTAACCACAAGACCCTGGAACGAGCCTGTGCTGGTGCTGCATGCCCTGCAAGTGATCTTTTTGCTGATAGCTGCCTTCTTCTTCTCGTGCCCGGTGCCTGAGCGTTTTTTTCCGGGAAAATGTGATATTGTAGGTCATGCCCACCAGATCTTTCACATCTTCCTAGTTATGTGCACAATGTGCCAGATGGAAGCTGTTTTAAAGGACTTTTTGCTACAGAGAAGTTTGGTAGTGGAGGTGCAAGGAGAGTGGAGCATCTGGCTGGCCACAGGGTCTTTTCTCCTCCTGGTGCTGGGAAGTTTGTTGACAGCCACTCTAATGAGGCAGAGAATCAAAAGGCAGCTACAAAAAGAAAGGATTAAGAGAGAATGAGAGTAAAATTTACATACATCCTGCACTGTATATATATATATATATACACATACATCCTGCACTTATGATATTTTTTACCTATTTTATACTTTTTTTACTACAAGCAGGAGAAATACTTGGGCTCTTGGAAGACCTGCTTTTATCATTAAAATTGCTGTTTGAAACCGTTTAAAACCAAAAAAACTACACACTGAAACTTCGTTGACCGCTAGCGATAGTGGGGAATCTCACAGGGCGAGAGATTAACTCATCCCAGCTGCACGTACAACGTATTGTACATCGTACGCTGCTGCCTGCTGTGTGAAATGTATAATATTTGTAAAACTTTGTTATATCGCTATCGTTATCATAAGATCTAAATATCGTTGAACTATATATATATATATATATAGAGAGAGAGAGAGAGAGAGAGAGAGAGAGAGAGAGAGAGAGAGAGAGAGAGAGAGAGAGAGAGAGAGAGTAAGAAAGAGAGAGAGTTCTACCCTAAACTGTTCACAATTGTATACAATGATTGAATAAAATACACCTCCACATCCAAATTCTATTGGAAAGCGTTCCCAGAAGAGTGGACCTTGTTATAACAGGATCTGGAATGGGTTTGTTCAATAAACACATACACATTCGCTCACATAGTTTATGTATCACTATTCAAGAACCTTTATTCTCTGGCAATTATTTCACATAGGGCTATTGTACATCACATTGGCCTGTACTGAACGATATTTTAAAACTAATGCATACTAATGCAAATACTAATACTTGCACTGAATGCACAAGAAACGCGATCATTTATCGGTTTCTGTTACATTTGTTCGATTTACACGATTTACTGTAATTGCCTCATATATTGACCAGGCTGTATAATCTGTTGCTTAGTCAAAGTACCTCACATTCTTCATTTATGACTCTGTGTGACCTATATATATATACTATATATACTAATCCATTCAGCCTGGGCCTAATTGATCACTTAAAAAGTACAAAGGAGTCAAAGTTGTATTTTGTGTGATCAGTTTTTATTTCTCAAGTCAGATTTAATTGAAAACCTCATAAATGTTCCCCTACTCTCAGTGGTTGGACGTGAATTTCTATTTATAATGTACTGTTTTTAAGGATGGGGATTAATATTACTATTACCTCAACCAGTTGGTAAAGAAGGAAAGCTATCTAAGTTCAAATGTACTGTAGTGAGTTTATAGGATTTCCATTACCTCAGAAAGTTCTCTAAAAGAGGGAGAAAGGTGTGCTATGGACATTTGTTTTTTGACTGTCTGTGAGACTGAACATATGCACAGGTTTTTTTTTTCACAATATATAGTATTGCCCATCTCCACTTTGAATCTAAGATGATGCAACACTTGTCACATTGCTGAAAAAAACAGCACATAAATAAAATAAAGTAGACTATTTTATGATTTTAAAAAGTGTATTGTCCTGGTTTCTTGTAAGGTTTCTTGTAGATGCAGCAGTATGAAAAGCTTGTATTATTTTATTGCACATTATTGGTGCTTAAATTCACTTTACACAAGCTGTAATAGTATGTGTGTGATTTGTGATTGTCAGAGAAATTAATTTGATACTTGTGCTAATCAGTTACACGTACACACTATGCTGTAAAGTATGTGGACACCTGACCATCAGACTTATATGTGGTTCTTTCTTAAACTGTTGCCATGAAGACATGGCATGTGTGGCATGTGTGAGTGGAAGATTCCAAGTGTCCTGCACAGACCCCCGACCTTCTTAACTCCACTGTAGACTTTTGGAACAAACTGGAATACTAACTGAGCCTCAGATCTCCTCACTCAACATCAGTACCTGATCTCACCAATGATCTTGAATCCCCACACTCAAACCTCAAAGAATCTAGTGTAATGCATTTTCGAGAAGAGTGGAGCTTACTATAACAGTAAAGCGGAAGTTGATCTGGAAAGGAATGTTCAACAACACATAAGGTTGTGATGACAGGGTTATACTTTTTTGTCATGTGTCAAAACACCATAGTGATTCCTTTGAATTGTTAACCTTTAAAATGCATGTATTTGTTACATGTACATTAGAGGACCATGCAATTTCTTTGCACATCCCAGCTTGTTTGAAACCCGGGATCAGATAGCTGTGTCGGTCATGATACATGGCCCCTGGAGCAAAAAGAGTTAAGGGCCTTGTTTAAGGGCCCAGCATTGGCAGCCTGGCAGTGCTTAGTATCAAACCTCAACCTTATGATCAGAGTTTTAACCACTAAGCTTCCACCACCAGCACGGTCATCATTGCTTACAGAGTGATACCATGCAGGCATTATACATTTCTCTTTTTGGGTCTTCACTCGCAAATACAAAAAATCTCTAAAGACCTTATTAATAACTCATTTTGAATGCAGAGTGTAGATTCCTTGTTAAAAATTATTTTGTGTTTGTTTGTCCTGAGGTTACGACTGGCAATTCATTATGATAAAATGTCAGATCAACATTACAGCCCGCTACATTTACAGTAACCAAAGAAACGCTTCTTTCTTTTGAATGATTGTAATGCAAGTGAATCAGCCATAATCACTTGTTTTGAGGATCACTCATCACAGGAAGCTGCTCGGTTGTTACTAACAAAATACAAACATGAAGTCATCTATGTATTTTCTCCTATATTGAAGTTATTAAAAATATATAAAAAGGTGGTGTATAACCACATGGCATACCTGTATAAGGTCCTAGAGGGTGTCCATTTCAAATATTGTCATGATAACTGGTGTAATGATATCCAGTAAGAAACTGAATATGAATAATTATTTTGTATGAATTATTTCCACGATTAACAGCCATGGTGTAGAAATATTCCCCCGCTGTGCAACTTTTACTTCTAAACTCATAAACAAATGAATAGGACGAATTTATGAGTTGAGGCAGGTATGTCAGGAGCAGGAAAAACATGCTATGATGCATTTCTCATGAATAACACTTGAATAATTGTGAAACACTGTCTGAAGAAAAGGAAGCTCCAAGAAGTTTTGAAACAATTACCATGATCATTGAATGCAGTGATAGTGAATCTGAACCATTACACAACAAACAGGTAGGAGTGGCAAGGTATGACTGACAGTCTGGTAAGAGTGAGAATGCAGCCAAAACACTGACAGACAAGTCACACAAGGTGGTGGAAGTGACAGGCAAAGCTAATCCTAATGGCTACTGGTAAGACATTTTCTAACTGAAATTCTCCTATATTATTTAAAACGGCAAATTGTATCATGTTCAGTTCTGTATGTTGTTCTGTACGTAAGTAGTATGTACACCAAACTGGACAGAATATATGTGTAAAATATGCTCTGGGAGGTGTCTTTCGATATAATAAAATCGATTAGCTTAATCTAATTTAAGACAAATGGCATTTTTAGGTAACACATCCAAATACACAACCATCACTGTGGCTTGACAAACCGCAACAGTGTCACATTAAATTGTTTTTGGTTCTTTTCTTTCAAATTGCATTTGTTTTTTATTTCTTTTCTCGTGCACTGACGGTTTCTATGAACACACCTGGTGTGCGTCTTTCTCTTTGTGTTCACATAAATCAGAGGTGTGACTTGGAATGTGAGCAGGCCGATTTCCTGCTGCAATAAATATAGCAAAATCCCTTTTGTTAAATTACCAACTACAGTATTTATATACTGCATATGTTACATTGGGCTCAGACAACACCCAAACACTATTTGTTTTCCATTAAAACAGGTACATTTTAGGTTCCACATAAGTATGAATAATACAAAATAAAATGTATGTAAAAATGATAAATGAATAAATAATCACTAAAAATAAATGTTCTCTTCTATAAAAAATGTTTTATTCATTACTATAAACAAACCTGTACTTCAGCATTTAACTGGAATACACTAACTAAAACTTGTATAAAGTTAGATTGGAATACATTCATCTTTCTCAGTGTGCAGAGTACAAGTACTGGACCAATCTCCAAAACTGCAGCACTTGTAGGATGTTCCCGGTCTGCAGTGGTCAATATCTATCAAAAGTGCTCTAAGGAAGGAACAGTGGTGAACCGGCGACAGGATTGTGGGCAGCCAATGCTCACTGATGCACATAGGGAGCGAAGGCTGGACTGTGTATTCCGATCCAACAGACGAACAACTGCTGAAGAAATTCATGATTTTAATGCTCGATGAGTCACGACTGTTTTAGCAGCAAAAGGAGGAACAATACAATATTAGGCAGGTGGTGATAATGGTATGCCTAATCAGTGTATATTACAAATAATACTGTATAAGGTGCAAATGTAAGAATAAACAAATTCCTTTTTATTATTCCTCACATTACATACAGATGCAAAAATATTTATAAAAATATATTAGGCTTTTGATTAGAAGGTCACAAGTTAAAATCCCAGCACACCCAATTTGCCACTGCTGGGCCCTTGAGAAAGGCCCTGGACCCTTACCTGCTCAGTTTTAAGTCACTCTGGATAAGGTTTTCCAAATGGTGTACAACTAAATCTAAATTATTTAACAATAAATAACAAAAATCTATAAAACTATACAATAAAAAAAGTACACAGTGAGCTTTAACCCCAACAGAAAGTAAAACCTCAGACCAGTCAGTAGTTCTATATTCATAATAACCAGTATGTATGTATTTAGTATTTTCTAATAATAAATGTTAACAATTAGAGCAGGGGCTGATGCTGAATATGCCTGGAGACAAGATGACAATTAGGTCCAGGTTGTTATTTGCTGACAGTGAATTCTGAAAGTATTCAAAACCCTTTATTGTTTGCATATTGTTGAATGGCAATATAGGGGCCTAATAGGGATCTACAATACACACTTTTGTACTGGACAAAAACCAAACCACGAAGACAAAGACACTATCTTTGGATCTCTGATTTTAAAGTGTGGTAAGGCACAGATCTTTGCAAGGTTACTCTAGGAGCTTAAAAGAACTGAATACATCAGGCCTTCATTGGCAAGGTGAAAAGCCAATAAAGAATAAAAGTCATATGACAGCATAAAAGACATGTGGGAAAAGATTTGCTGCTTTGTGAAAATGTTCACTGTTTAAAGCCATATTAATATGTCATACACTATATCAAATAAAAACAGGCACTGCACATCACCTGGCTAATACCTTTAATATGGTAGCAGTGTCATGCGATGGGGGTTCTCCTGCGAGGCAGGATTAAGCAGACTGTAAACAAATGAGGCACACAAATACAGGAACATCCTTGAGGTACACCTGCCCATTATTGCGTGCACTCAGATAACTTAGATAGAGGCGACATTTGACCTTTCGACACAACAATGACTCTTACAGACAAAACAACATTAGAGTGTCTTCAGGGTAAGTCTCTGAAAGTCCATGAATAGCCCAGCCAAAGACCAAACTTAAATGTGTTCGAACATTTGAAGATTCTCAGACACTCGCTATCCAGGGCGATGGAGCTTGAGAGGATTAAGCAAGAAAAATTTGATAAATTGCCCAAATCCAGGTGTGGAAAAATACTTGTAGAGACTGGTGTAATTGTTGCCAAATGTGCTTTCTTTCTGGAGAATTTTGTTGTGATAAACATGTGCAGTTATATCCCTTATATTAATTCTGTTTATCTGTAGTCATTTGAGGGGCCGTATGGAGTGCTATGGCTGCAGACTTGGGTTGGATGTCTGGCGACACGTCCTCCTTAGACATCACCATTATCTCTGTTCTCTTCCTCGTTGTCTACATCACACTCTACACACTCTGCACCACCTGCTTCCGGTAATGCTTCCTCACTTATTTATTTAGCAGACTATCCTTCTAAACAATTTGTGTTACGGTTCGAGGCACTACAATAAAAGTGTTAATTTAAGTTCAATCTAAGTTTTTGCTAATGAGTTTTTTGTGGCTAAAATGTTTTCACAGCCACAATGATGTAGATATCTTAAAATAGAAAGATACACTGTACAGACAAACATTTATGAAACCCATTCCGCATCCCATTCCACATTTGGACTCCATTTGCAGTTCTAAAGACCTCCATTCTTCCGGGAAGACGTTCCACTAGCTTTAGGAGTGTGCTTGTTGAGATTTGTGCACGTTCAAGTACAAGGGTGTTAGTCAAGTCAGGTATTGGTGTGAGGAGGTCTGGGGTAAAGTTAGCATTCACATTCATAAGCAATCACATTCAAAAGAATGTATAACACTATAGCAGGTGATCTTCCAAGGATTTAAAGCAAAGCCATTTCCATGTGTGCAAAATGTTTGGATGGCATTTGAAAGCAAAACCAATTTAAAAGTTTGAGGTAAATTTGCAAAGTTTTAAGCAACAATGACAGTTGAAAAGTTCAGATGTTCGCTATAGTTATAGCTATAGTTGTCAATTATCACCCCTCCACCACCATGCTTGAGAATTTGTATAATGTGTTTGTGCTGATATGCTGTGTTTGTTTTTTGGCACTGTGCAATATGGCAGGAAAGAAAAACCACAGCAAGAGAAGGTGTGTCAAAATTTCTGACTGGTACTATGTAGGTATGTATGTATGTATATATGTATGTATGTATCTACTGTATATCTTCTGTAGATATCTACTGTATATAAATACAGGTTGTCCCTGATGTATGATAGAGATGCATCAGTATGAAATCACTATGGGGTAATAATAATATATATAAAGTTTGAGGTGTTGTCTTGGCCTCCAAATTCCCCATATCTCAATCCAATAAAGTATCTGTGGGATGTGTTGGACAAGCTTGTCTGATCCATAGAGAGGGTCAGAAGGAGTTGCATTGTGTGTTTGTGGATTTAGAGAAAGCGTGCGACAGGGTGCTGAGAGAGGAGTTGCAGTATTGTATGAGGAAGTTAGGTGTGTCAGAGAAGTATGTGAGGGTGGTGCAGGACATATATGAGGACAGTGTGACAGCAGTGAAGTGTGCAGTAGGAAACGACAGACTGGTTCAAGGTGGAGGTTGGACTGTATCAAGGATCGGCTCTGAGTCCTTTCCTGTTTGCAGTGGTGATGGACTGGTTGACAGATGAGGTCAGACAGGAGTCTCCATGGACTATGATATTTGCGGATGATATTGTTATTTGTGGTGAAAGTAGGAAGCAGGTTGAGAAGAGCCTGGAGAGGTGGAGGTACGCGCTGAAGAGAAGGGGAATAAAAGTGAGTAGGAGTAAGACAGAGTACATGTTTGTGAATGAGAGGGAGGGCAGTGGATCTATTAAGAGAATGATTTTAATGAGTCAAACACTTATTAATATCTATTCAAATTATTATAAGCCCAAAACCTTCTTTTCCACTACTTAAAAAAAAAATCACGCAAATACGTGTTGTGGCGAGTTCGAGTCAGGAGTTTCTTCCATCATTTATTCCTCTCAAAATATTCTGTTCGCTGTTGAACTGATGCTGAACTGTATGTTGGTGAAAAGATGATTCCACCAAGTGCCAATCAAAACACCTAAAAAAAAATTATGCATATACATATATACATACTGTGGAACCCGGTTATCTCGCCCTCGGTTACCCCGACAACGGTATTAAGTCGACGTTTTTGAAGTGGAAGCGCCAAATTCTCGGGGTTTTTTTCGGTTATGTCGACTTTTCTATGTCGCCGAACCCTAATATCTCGAGCACAAGGGGGGGAAAATTTGTCATTTAACGTCGGTTATCTCGGTGCAGCCGCAGAAGAACATCAAACCAAAAACAAAAAATCAAACCTTACAGCTGCTACAGGTGTTGTATTGTATACTGGTGAATCTCTGCTGTTAGTTAGTGCTAGTGTTCGTAGTGTTAGTATGTGCGTGGCGCGGCTTTGGGAAGAAAAGCGCAGCCGTTGAAAGAGTGCCGGTGGGAAGACACGTACCGGGATACGCATGCGCGATAACAACGACCCGCCGTGAACCAACATATACCAATAATAACAGACAGTAAGAGTGTGGAAGTTTAAATAGGACCTGGTGATGATGCTAAACGAGCACCATATGTATGTAAATTTTTATAGCATGCCTTCATCAAACAAATCGCGGCAAGGCTGTTGTGTAAAAAAAAAAACTTCAAAAACACGTGCATGCACATTCTCATTTATTAACGCACATCATGTACATAAAGAAATTTCAAGCACGTTAATATATTGCCGCCATTTTGATTTTCGTTTATCTCGATCATCGGTTACCTCGATGCTTTTTGGTGACCCCCTAGGACATCGATATAACCGGGTTCCACTGTATATATATAAATTAATAATAATAATTAAAAAAATAAATAATTAAATAAATTTAAATATCATTAAAAAGTTTATTTACTTTAGTAATTCAATACAAAATGTGAAACTCGTATATAATATAGATTCATTACACACATATTTCAAGTGTTTATTTCTTTTAATTTTGATGATTTTGTCTTACAGCTTATGAAAACCCAAAATTTAGTATCTCAGAATATTAGAATATTGTGAAAAAGTTCAATATTTTGGAGACTCGTGTTGTCACACTTGCATATATAGCTCTTGCATCTTAACTTTTTTAACACTGTATGTTGTGTGACATGTTTGCCAGTGGGCCACATATGATTAATTCTAAGCAAGAAGCTGTAGGCCAGTTAATCTCTGTCCATGAGTCATGCTTGGCCCTGGGGTCAGACATTGGACACCACTGAGTGTGGATTTGGAACTCTAAGTGAAGTGATAATTCATGTGTATAGATGAAAAGCCTCTTGCTTTTTTTTCAAGTATTGTTGTTGTTAGTGGAATGCTGTTTGTTTGGTTTCAGATGAAGGCGCAAAATAGATGTTCTCGCAGTGGTATATAATTATATCTGTATGACGTTCAGATGGTGTTTTCTGTATATTTGATAAAAACAGAATGCATTATTCATATGGAAGAAGCCATAATTGGTTCCCTGTTGGTCTAATGGTCAGGGAACCAACCCCAGCCATTAGGGTTGGACAAGCCAGTGCACTCTTAGTGCCGGTCCCAAGCCCAGATAAAAGGGGAGGGTTGCGTTAGGAAGGGCATCCAGCGTAAAAAGTGCCAAATCAAACGTGCGGATCATGAACACGGATGATCTGCTGTGGCGACCCCAATGGAAAAAGCCGAAAAAATTTTTATGACAAAAACAGAATGAATTATTCATATGGAAGAAGCCATATGTGAGCATTATCCAGAAACTCTGTCTTCTCTGGGCCAATGATCATTTAAAATAGACTGAGGCAACATAGGAAACTTTTAAAAAATGTGGGAAACCATAGATACCATATCCTCTGGACGTAACAGGAGATCAGATCAAGATCAAAATCCTGTATCTCTGATGGTATGGAGGAATGGGCAGCTTTCATATCTGGAAAGGCATCATAATTGCTGTAAGAAATATACAGGTTTTAGAGGAACATCATACTGCATCGATTACAACAGCATGAAAAGTCCAGATGTTAAACTGGCCTGCCTGCTGTCCAAAACTTTCACAGATTGAAAACATTTGGCCAGTAACTGTTACTTTGGGGGAAAGTAACAAATTACATTTACACACGCTACTGTAATTGAGCATAATTGTTTTGTGTACTTCTACATTTCAAAGTGGTTCGTAAAATTTTACTTTTATGACTTTTTTTGAAAAGTATTTTACTTAACTACATTTGAAGATAACATAATAACATAAATAATGCAGTGGGGGGGGGATTTTTTCTCACAATTGAGATTGTCAATGGACAAATAAACTAGCTCCTTAACCGGTGTCAGGATTTAAGTGTCATATGAAATTAATGGAAAGTGTTATAGATTTTACATTAGATCTGCTGATGTTGCATTAGATTTGATCATTCCTGTATAAACAATTACACACTTTTGAGGGTTTCTGAGACTGCAGTGTCCAATCAAAGCATTTTGAGTAGTTCGATGCGTGTGCTCACTGTCACTGTCTGCATTTGCGATTTCTCTCATTACATAAATAACATTATAACAGGAGATATGTTTATAACTCCTGCTAATTTGTAAAGATGTTCCTGTATGTACATCCTCTTGCCCTTTTCAAACTACACTAGAATCCCCCACCCCACCCCGCTGTTAAAAAAATAACTATTATAAATAAATAAATATTAAATGAGCTCCTTTTTTGCTTTAACTTGAGTTGAGCTTTACTTTACTTGTACTTAAGTAAAATTTTATTAAAGTAACAGTACTTTTACTTGAGTAGAATGTTTGATTACTCTTCCCTTTGCATAATAATAACAAAAAATCTGACCAAGAAGTCCAAGGACTGTAAAACAGTTAGATTTCTGAACAATATTCTTCTCCCAAAACTCCAGCCACTGGTCTCTTCAGTTTCCAGATGTTTTTGGTAAAAGAAGAGGAGATGCTACACAGTGGTAAATATGGCAATTAGTGAATAAGTAAATACATTAGTGTAAAATATTTACAGTAAAATACTGCAGTATATTTACTGGTAATTACTGTACATTTTACAGTATATAAGTATACTTTTATCATAATAAACATCTTATAAACTGACAAGTAAAATAAAAACAAACAACCAAGAAATATAATATATATTTGGTCATTTAACAGAAGTTTTATCCAGAACTCCTAGACAGGGTTTTTGCATAAAGAGATGTAAAATCATCTGTACACTGTAAAACTTTTTAGCGTGTTTCTAAAATTATAATACAACTCTTACGATACAATTTACTGACAGCAGGGTTGCCAGGTATGATGTCTTTTAATGCAAGTTATTATGTAAGTGGTAAGACATTGAATTAGCATAAACTAGTTGATCTAGTTGTCTTAGTGGTTAAGGTTTTGAGTTACAGATCAGAAGACTGTGTGTGTACACAATCCCAGCACTGCAAAGCTGCCATGGTTTGCTCCTTGAGCACATGTATGTGTTAATTAAAACTACCAACGATAATACTGAACATTGCTATACATTTTACATTACTTATTATTTTTTTACAATGAAACTTAGCTTTACAGTATATTCACAACAAATATATAATCCCATAAAGTGTTCTATATTTTGTCAGTATCTTGTATAGTGTATATACAGTGTGAGTCATTTACTTGACAGAAGGTTTTTTTCTCCAAACTGCTCTCACAAAGTTGGAGGCATACAATTGTATAAGATGAAGTATGAATTTTCTGCCTTTTGCTTGAAATTGGAGATCAAAACCTGTTCCAGCAAATGTACAAAGTTAGCTCCATAAAGATATATTTTGGAGAAGTGGAAGATCTTGAGTAGCCTGCTATAGTGCTCTGACCTTAACTCGTTATGGGAAATTGGAATGCTGACTGCATTCCAGTCAGACTTCCTCATCTCACCTATATCAGTCCCTGACTGTTAATACCCTTTACACAAAATTCCCACAATCCAAAATCTAGTGGAACATCTTCCCAGAAGAATGGAGTTTATTCTAACAGTAAACTGGGACTAAATGTGGAATGGGATGTTAATTCCATTTGAATTCCATAATTGTTTATTTGTTGTTTGCATTTTTCTTTTCTCTTAAGCTGTTTTGGAATTTCCAGAGAAATTACCCCAACCTACTATTAGAGACTTGTTAAGCTGGTTAATTCCTAACACCCCTCTAAATTTTTAACATGACAGCATACTTAAGTTATTAAATGCACATTCCATTTAAATTGTGCACAATGACAGACAGACAGACAGACAGACAGACAGACAGACAGACAGACAGACAGACAGACAGACAAACAGGCAGGCAGGCAGGCAGGCAGGCAGGCAGATAGATAGATAGATAGATAGATAGATAGATAGATAGATAGATAAGATAGATAGATAGATAGATAGATAGATAGATAGATAGATAGATAGATAGATAGATAGATAGATAGATGGATGTTTAATTTGACCACATTCACCTGCAGTAATTGTCTAGGTTGCACTGCAGATATTCAGCTATCACTCTCTTAGTCTTGTTTTTCTGGAAAGAGTAATAAGGGTAATAAAAGAGTAATATTTTGTAATATAAAAATGCTCTGCTTACATTATTTCTTTGAAATAGAATCTATGAGGTGGTACCAAAAAGTTTCGAGACTCGCCCTCTGTTTTACAAAAAGTACTTTATTTATCTACGTGCGCACACTATCACCTTCAAAATAGTCCCCTTGCACAGTAATACAGTTCTCCCAGTGTTCCTGCCTCTTCAGGAATTGTGTCAAGCAAGGGGATTGCGATCCGCAACGGTGTCAACAGCGACCCTTCAGCTGGCTTTTTATCAAGCACGTGAAGTCCACATGGGCCACATCTGGAAAGTAGGGTGGGTGCAGAAATTAGATTGTTTTCTGACGATCTTCATGCACAAGTTGCCGAATGGTTTAGACTTTTTCGGGTGTTGAGCTCATTGAAAGTCTTTCTGATCTCTTGTCGTCTTTCGGTGGTGTTCTTCTGCTCTAAAAGTGCACGTGCCACTCAAAACACCTCGAATGTCATGTATTTCAAATGTACTTCATATCAAACGTCTCTCTGACAGATTTACCCAGGTTCAACCAGCATTTCACGTTTGCTCTTTGTTCTTACTTGCTGTCCGTGCTGAAATCGCATACGTGGTAATGAACGAGGTGAGAATAGCACCAGTTACAACAGTAGTCTCGAGACTTCTTTATACCACCTTGTATATGTGAATGTGTATAACTCAGTTCATGGTTCAGGTTCAGGTCACAAAACATGCTTGTAATATGGCATTGAAGTTTATAATAAAAACTTAAACTGATGCTGTCTGTATTATACATCATCTCTAGTGAGACTCCAGAATGTCCAGAGGAGAAAGAAAGACCCTCATCTCTCACACTTAGTGTAAGTGAAATACTGTGACTCACGTGCTATTTTTTAATTAATATTAAACATATTTTCTGATAAATATAATAATGCTTATATTAAACTGCTAATCACAAACTGTTGCCATTAAAATTTGGAACTATAACTATGGATGAGTATAAGGTTCCCTTTTGAGTCTGGTTCCTATAAGGTTTCTTCCTCATACCATCTCAGAGAGTTTTTCCTTGGGACAATCGCCACAGGCTCATTAGAGGTTTAAACATATACATTTAACTTCATAACCTCTGTATCACTGTAAAGCTGCTTTGAGACAATCTCCATTGTTAAAAGTGCTCTTTAAATAAAACTAAATTGAATTGTACAAAGTTGAAAGCAGACAGTTGTTTAGCGTGTCTATGTATGCTGTAGCATTACAATCTCCCTTCATTTAAACTAAGAAACCCAAACCTGTTCCTGCATGGCAATGCTGCTGTACACAACATGAGCTCTATGAATGTATGGTATGGTAAATTTGAAGTGAAAGTACTTTAGTGTCCCTGACAGAGCCCTGACCTCAACCCAAATGAACATTGACTGAACTCTAGACCTCCTCACCTACATCAAGTACCTGATCCCATTAAAGCTTGTGTTGCTAAACAATCACAAATTCCCAAAACCACACTTTAACATCTGGTGGAAATCCTTCCCAGAAGATGTGGAGCTTATTATAATTATTGGAAATGTTTCCACTTTGGGACAGGTAAAGGTTTATCATATCTCGTCTTATTCTATCTTATCTTATAACAGCATAGATTCCAAAATTAAACTGGAATGGGATGTAAAATAAGCACATATAGGTGCCTATATAGGGGACTTTTATGAAATGCAACAAAAAAACAATAAGAAATTATTAGATTTATTCTCCACAGCTTCATTAATTTTGACTTAAGCAATTCGAGACATATTGCAAAATTCACTATAACAAGTCTGACATGTATTCAACTGCTTTTGAAATAAGGCTATATAAGGCCAAAGTTATAAATATATCAAAATCAGAATCAGAATCAGGTTTATTGGCCAAGTGTGTTGACACACACAAGGAATTTGGTTCCAGCTGTTCGTTACTCTCAAAAGTACAGACATAAATAAAAACCTATACATGACAAAACAGACACAACAAGACAAAAACAGACTATACAAGACAATACAGACATACAGACAATATGAGACAGTATAGACAGTGTGGGTAATAAATAGGGATACAGACCAGTAATGTACATAACGTTTATGTTTATATCTAAAGTTTATATCTTTTTGTTTTTTTTGTTTTTTTTACAGGTAAATACAGAAGATCCCTCAAACACACATAGAACAATGAACAATGATGATGGTTTGTTTTTCTGCTTTTTATTTTTTTATTGTATATATATATATATACACAAAACCCTAATACCAAAAAGGTTGGGACACAATGTGTAAAATGTTAATAAAAACAGAATGCAAATCCCAGGAATCCATATTGTATTCATAATAGAGCACAAAAACATATGCAATCTTTAAACAGATACAATTTTAAGGAATAAATGAGGTAATCCTTAATTGTCGCAAAAAAGATAGGATGAGGCAACAAAACTATAGAAAAAGTAAAAGTAAATTAAAATTGTTAAAAAACAGTTGGAGAAACATTTTGCGTAATAATGTTCATAATTAAGTTAATTGACAGCAGATCAGTATGATGTTTGTGTTTAAATAGTGTATCTTAGAGAGCCAAAGTCTCTCAAAAGTAAAGGTGGGCAGAGCTTCACCAATCTGTGAAAGACTGTCTACAAATTGTGGTCAATTTCCGAATAATGTTCCTTAATATTTCATTTACAAAATGGTTGAATATCTCATAATTGACAGTACATAATATCATCATCATTTTCAAAGAATCTGGAGAAATTTACTCTGCAAAAGGGACAATTGTGAAAATCAATATTGGATGCCCGTGATCTTCAAGCCCTTAAAAGGCATTCATTCCACTTTGCCTCAGTACCAGTATCCAGTTTGGTTGACATGCTGCTATCTATTATTCTCGCAAATGCAATCCACTTCTTGGAGATGTATAATGTACTCGTTCACTCAATTATTACACCCCAAAATTCTGCGCAATTATGTGGTTCCGTCAGATTCTGAGATCAGTCTGTCCATAAGTCAAATTCATAAAGCAATGAGATAACCACCCTAATTTAATGGGAAGGATTTATGAATTGAAACAGCAGTGGGGTCATGTGATTGGAGTATCAAGTTTCCTAGAAAATTACATACAAAACAATGTTAACAAATAATACATGACTGTCACACCCATGGATACATGACCCATGTTACACCCTGTAACTCTAATGAATGGATATTCGGTGTCACTCAGGTGAGGATGGGTTTCTGTTTGAGTCTGGATCCTCTTAAGGTTTCTTTCTTGTTCTATCTCAGGAAGTTTGTCTTTGCCACAGTCACCACTGGCTCGCTCAAGAGTGATAAACTTATAAGAAACAAACTTTTAGGCACTAAAATGTTACAATTTTTTATACAACTTTATAACCTCTGTAAAGCTGCTTTGAGACAATGTCTATTGTAAAAAGTGCTCTACAAAAAAAATTATCAAACTGTATAAATCCCGTAATGATCAATTAGATGATATTGTGACATGTTCTTACCAATGAGGTTTTTCTTGTGTGTTGTAGTTTTAAGCTCTATGGTACACAGCAATATGCTGCAGGTTTCTGCTGGGCCTCAGGATGAGAACCACAGCATTGTAAACTGCCAACAAACCAATATTTATTCACATATCAGAGGTAAGCAGAGCATTTCTTGTTCCTAATACTAGCTTTTAGAAGCTGGTGCAACTGTTTAAAAAATAATGACACAATATGTTGATCAGAATATTTTATAAAACTATGACCTTTCGAGTGAGGCAAAGGTAATTCCTTGTGATATAGCCATGTAATTGCATAAGAAGTCATTGTGATACATACAGTTCACTAAGGCACTGGGGGACAGTGGGAATTTTCACATATTTATCAAATGTACCAGTTTGGAGTTCAGGTGCAGAGCACAGGGTTAGTTAATCTACCATTGTCCACTGCATACGTAATGCTGTAAAGACGAAACACTTTGTATTTACAGTATGTTGTATTTGTAACAGTTTATTTGAAGCAAATTAGTCAACGTTAATAACAAAATGTATTTCCTTTTTTCTTTCCTTTCCTTCCTATACAGCTAAATCGGACAGTTATTTTAGCCTGCAAATGAGTCCCAGAATTCTGGACACCCCTCCATTCTCTGTCAGATCAACAAGTTCAGCATCTCCACAGCTTCCTGCTCTTCCACCAGTTCCACCATCTTTCTATTTGACCACAGTCCAGGCACAAATGCCAGTAGAGTCGTCTTCAGAACAGCAAGATGAAGAGGCGAAAACTTCACTGGAGTGTATCAAACCTCCACCAGAAGCTTCTCCACATATGACCAGTGGATTTACTGAGACAGTCGGTGAGGAACATCTCTATGCCTGTATATACAATCTGAGAGAGAGTGAACCTTCATCACCCGCCCACTGTGATGGAGCCAATGAGGATCAGTGTGAGGTCGAGAGTCCCTACCTCACAGTGACGTATGATGAATGGACAGATTCTACTGCTTGTGGCTTAACCATGCAGGGGACAGACAGTGAAAAGGACGAGGAGTTAAAATTTATTTTTCCTCCTCTGGCAGTGCATGATGACCTGCCGTCAGTTAACCCGGACACGTCTCCTATCTATGCCGTGGTGAACAGGAAAATCAAAAGTCCAAAGCTCCTGCAAGAAGCTCCTATTGTACAAAACTCAACAGTGTTGGATGAAGACGAGGCACCGCCTGTTCCAGAAAAGATATTTGACTAAAGAATAGAAGGTCTACACAATAACACAAAAAGTCAACATTAAATACACACAATACAGATTTATACAGTGGTCCCCTGTAACTTGCAGGGGTTATGTACTAAGACCCCCCACAAGTTCCAAAAATACCCATTTTTGGACGCACCCCTGCAGCCCCTATGGTACTTTAGTGAATTCATCTAGACATTACACCAGTAAGTTTGTTCCTTTTTGACGCACACTCAACAGAAAATGTGACGTAATGGACATAAATGCTTTATTTATCACTTAAAATGAATAATACAATAATGTTTCAAAATTGAAATGAAATCTGTTTGTGAAAACAGTTTAAAATGTTATTCCTAACGTTCCTGAACATTCAGTCCCGCTGTGGATTCCCGCCAATTTTAAGATATTCTGCAAATTGCACTTTAAGCGCGTTATCACTACTCGATCTGTACTAGAAACATGATGTACATGTACAAAGGACAATTTCTCCTAAAAGGAGAAATGTCCAACAAATCCACATATTGGGAGAGAATGAATGAATGAAGGATAGATAAAATCAATTTATTTATTAGTGAATACATTAAATAAATATCTTGTGTTTCTTAATGTAATTTGTTAAATGAAACAATAGAAAATATTGTAAAAAAATTGTATATCAAATGTAAACTTATGTACATTTAAATGCAAAAGGACACACTTATATACACGTCTGTATTATATTCAACAAATGTACATTTATTTAAGATTTTTTCATTTGTTTTATTTTATTTGGTCAATTTATTTTGTGCCTATTTAATCAGTATAATAATACTCACTTTAATCAATGTAATAAAACAAGTGCATTGCATGAATTTGATTAATTCTATTTTATTTGTATATATACATTTTTATTTAAACCAAACAGGCATTTTATTTAAAATTGTTTTAAAAAATGTAAACAGTTGATGTTCGCAAATGTTATTAGTAATAAATAACGTTAATAATAAACTACCAGCAATTTTATGTTTTTAATTTCTGTCCCTAAATGTACCAAAATTTAACCGAACCGTGACTTAAGAACCGAGGTAAGTACCGAACCAGGAATTTTGTGTATCATTACACTCCTAATATATAATCAATAAAGAAATACACATGAATGTTCCTGTATAGGCTGTAAACAGACAACATTGTTCTAAATGTACACTGTATGGACAAAAGTATCGGGACACTGATACCGATAATAAACTGTTATGTATCTACTGCACAAAAGCAACAATGGCAAGTAACATAAAATAAAACAATTTACAGGCACAAGATACAAGCGAATTCTCGTGTGGTTCATGCACTACTAGAGCACACCGAGGCACAGTGTCTGAAGTGCAAAACAGAGGATCGGTTTGAATCACTGAGTGCTTTATATATGACTTCATTATTAAAGAAGGGAACAAACACAAAACCTCGGCCTGTTTTTTATATCATTTCAGTTGAGGTTCTGAAAAGTTCCTTGTTCATGTCCATGTTCATCATTTACACAAAAAGGTAAATAAAATGAAACGTTTGTTAATTTTCCGAAATATCTTTCATATTCAAAAGGAAAGCGATTGAAACTAAAAAAAGCAGAGTAGCAGGAAGGAGCAGTTGAAAATAAAACTACTTGTACATTTTATCTGCAAGCTTTTGCAGGTCTCTACTTGGAGGCAGCTTTGTAAGTTTTGTTTAGATAGAAAAAAGGGTCATCTGGAGTGTTTTTCTATAATTGATTGACCTGCCCAGTCACAGCACCTAAATCCTATTGAACTGTTCTGAGATGACCTGGTTTACAAGGTCCACCTTACCTTTGACAAGTACTTTAGCTGAAAGTTTTTGCCGTGTTTGGAGAAACAAACTGCCAAGTTATTCATGCTAAGGAAGGATTTTCCGAAGAATGAAATGATCCATAGTGTAACATCTGCATATTTATATATTTGTTTGGTCAAAGTAAATCTTTGTAAATGCTGCAACAATGTTCATTATATTTTAATCAGACATTTTTCCCAAGGTCACAGATTCAATACAGTTTTGTGTTTTTATCAAATTTAGTTATTGTTCATTTATGTTTACAACATTAAACCTAACATAACCATTTGTGCTGAAATAATTAAGTTTTTTGTATATTGTATGTGTCAGGATTTAAAGCTGTCAGGATGCTTTTCTTCTGTCGTCCACGAGATGTCCCTATTGTTCCTTCATGTTGTTCACCCCTGTTTAATAGGTTAACTGATGCCACCTGTGTCCTATTGTCAATGTGCATTTGCCTCTAGCTTTAACTCAAGGTACACCTGAGAAGAGCATTACAGTCTCTATCCCCCTTCATCACACACATTAACACCACACGCTGCATCCGCAAAGCCAACAGCATTGTGAACGACTACACACACCCCTCACACACACTCTTTACTGTCCTACCTTCAGGAAAGAGGTACTGAAACAATCGGGCCTCACATCCAGACTGTGTAACAGTTTCTTCACTTCAAGCCATAAGGCTCCTCAATACAACACAGAATTAAACTGCACCAAACTCACACACACTCACTTAACTGTGTGATACAAACCTGAACTCAAACACACACTCAAAACTTGTTGTAATTCATACACATATGCTACGTCTACAGCACCCTCGATTTTATATTATCATTGTATTATAACTTTTTATATGCTAGTGTTACTGTTTTGCACAACATTTTGTGTTTATGTTTACAACTACACTCTCGTTTATAGCTCTATTTTTTGCAGATTGAACTGTATAATATATACACTAGGTTTACTGGTCAGCACCACTTTGTGTTTTTGTGTATCTGTCATGCTCCGTATTGTGTATTTGCAGTGTCTTTAGTCTTGCTCAGTTTGCACTCGTTGGCACACAATGCAGTTTATGTGAAGAAGACACTTTATTTAGTACATAGCTCTGTGTTCTGTTATGTAGCGATATGTTGTGTGCTGTAGCACCAGGGTTCGAATTAAACCTTTGTCTCATTTCACTGTGTACTAAATCACCTGTATACTGTTGAAATAACAATAAAGGCTTCTTGACTCGACTTGACCTGTGTGTGGTTTTGCTCTTTTCTTTGTGTAGTTGTTTTCAATTTCGACTGGTTTTTTTTTGTACTGTAGATCTTGACTTTTTTGATATGGGCGTTGGACTGTTTCTCCACCCCTTTGTGGTTTTTGTTAATTTAGCATTTTTTAACCCAACCCTATCTATAGTATGCTCATCTAGGCCTTAGGCCACCATGTAATAAATCCTACCTACATTTACGTTTGCGGCATTTAGCAGAAGCCTTTATGGAATAAATCAAAACTGGTTTGCTAGATTTCAAATGTAAGATACCAGATAACTACATTTTAAAACTATGTGCAAATATATACGAGTGTATTTGACCACATGTTTCTATATCAGTGGTTATTAATGTGTTATAATAAACACAAATGACAAATTTATCTGCTTTTGAAAAACTGCAGAAAAGAAATGCAGTGAACTTCAACCGAAACAAACTGACTGAGCTCCTTGACTTTACTTTGCCCTTTCCACAAGAAGTAAAACAAACACACTAATAAACATAAAAAAAACATGTAGGTAAAATGACAAGGAGAAAATAATATGGTGTATAAAGCTTGATTGTGGAAGGGTGATTGTGGAGGCCAGGTTATCTGATGCAGCACTTATTCATGCTCCTTCTTGGACAAATAGCTTTTACATAAACAAGAGCTTTGGAGTCATGTAATTTTCTTGTGTTTCTTGTCCCAAGTCTTTCTACTTGTTGCTCTTCTAAATGAATGTTTCTTTACTGCAGTTCAACCATGAAGGCCTGACTCACACAGTCTCCTTTCAACAGAACATGATGTTGAAATGACTGGCCCTTAAATTTGCAGGTTCTGAGTCTGATCATTCTACTCCAACATTCAAATTATCCTCAGCATATAAAAAACGGAAATAATGTAAGTTACATATTCTTTCTGTGCGGCCCGGTACCACTTGACCCACGGACCGGTGCGGATCCACGGCACGGGGGTTGGGGAACACTGGTCTAAAGAAATTAAGAATTGACAAGGCAGTTGTGAATTTAAAACCATTCCTGGTGACTTCCTCATGAATCTGATGCGAACACAAAGATTTTTCCAGGCTGTTAGCAAAAATATTTTGGGTTGTTTATAACTTTTTGGCTTTTATTAAATAATGCCGTATCTGTTCTTTAGAGTTTGGATGTGTTCAATATTATTGCGGTCAATATTTGTCATATCACTCACACACTTTCCTTGGTGTGTGTGTGTGTGTGTGTGTGTGTGTGCACACTGAACCCAGTCCATGCTGTAACTCGTGTCTGTACACGTTGGGACATGTACGCGTGAGGAGGGGTAGGAGAGCTGGGATTGGCAGCTCGGCCAATCAGCGTGTTGAACACGCCCATAGTGGGCGGGTTGTTTACGGGTCCGCGACTCCGGTTCGTGTGAAAGTGCGGCTGGGCGGATCCGCGGAGTCGGAGCTCGGAGTCGGCACCGTGCGCTCCGGACACGACCACGTGACTGTCCGTCCGCAGAGAATAGAGATGATTTACATTCAGCTGGACGAGATAATAATAATAATTGAGCTTGAATACAGGTGAAGGTGTCAGTGCTCAGTCTGATCCAGAGTTAGATCCAGGGTCTGATCCAGGGTCTGATCAGATCTTCTCCCCAGCCTGGTGTATCAGAGACTCACTGAGGGGGTGTGTTGCCCTAAAACATAGTCCAGGGCAGTTTAAGACATAGTTGTCTCTTTTTATACCACAAAGACTGCACGGATTTGCAGGACACTTTGTATTTGCAGGTTTGATTGAATTCTTCCTATCTGACAAAAGGCTTACTTTGTATACAATGCAGAATGTCCCACTCTTTAGATCAGTGTGTCCTGTCTTCTGTGTTTGTTTGGTCATGTATGGCACCAGTGCATGTATTAAGACTTGTATTCTCAGCCATTTTGTGTCTCAGCATGTCTAACATGCATCGTAATACTTGGTTTCAGCACCTGAGACCAACTGAGACAGAGAGAGACACAGAAAGAGACACAGAGAGAGGGTAGGGCACGACATGGCAGGCCTGGGGGCCATGCAGACAGAACCAGGACGAAAAAAAGGAAGCGTGGTACGTATCGCTGTTCCAACGTAACACTATGACCAATTCGGTCTCGATATGCGTGTCATTTGTCACGTCCTAATTCGGGACGGCTGAAACGATCTCATTCCACTCTCTGCAGGTCAGACGTTGCATCCAGGACCAGAACACGAACGTACAGAGCTACAGACAGAGCTCGGGCCTAGGGGAAATGTGGCATGCCAATTCTGAGCAAACACACACCCTTCTTTTCTTACAGTCCTCCAGTGTAGAAGTGCCATACCGGTAACATTCAGCATGGCAACTGGTTTATGTCTTACTCGGTTTGATTTGGCTCACATTTGAATGCTCTTTGCGTTAATACAACAGTCGGGAAATCGTCCATACACACACTGATGTCAGTCTAAATACGTCCAAATAGTTTCGGGGAAAGAGACTTCGCAGTTGTTCAAACTGGCACAAAAACAAATCCTTTATCAAAATGGTTGGTCCTGTTTCCTTGAAACCGTAATACCCCACAAAAACCAGTGTTAAGAGAAGAAAAAAAACACTTTTATACCAAAATAATTAGTATCAAGGTGCCACGCTGAAGTGTTTTTCAGTTTACTATTAAAACTGAAACAACGTCATGTCATACTGCTAACTACTTACAATTTATTGTTGTGGACCTTAAATTTCAGCAGCTATAAATAAACACACTCATCACACCATCACTACCTTCTTTAGGTTTCATCTTTTGTGAACTTAATAAGACAAAAAAATGGAAGGTGGAAATCTCTCCATTATTAAAAACGATCCTGTGGAAGAAAACGTATTGTTACAAAGCACAGACACAGCCACGAATGTTAAATAAGAACATTTTAATAACGAATAATCAATATTTTTTTAAAATCTGTTTATTGTTTGTCTTCAATTATGTGGTGCTTCAGATGTATTGAGATGTTTCTATAGAAATGATAGAATATAACTGTTTTTCAAAGCCAATCAACTCATTCTTCTGCTTTATATGCACATAATATGGCCAAATGTTTGTGGACACCTGACCACACTTGAACACCCTATTCTGCATTTACTTCACCTCTTTTGGAAAGATGTTCCACTGGATTTTTAAGTGTGCTTGTGAAGATTTGGGTTCATTTAGCTACAAGGGCTTTAGTAAAGTCATGTATTCAATTCATTTTTATGTGTATAGTGCTTTTAACAATGAATATTGTCTCAAAGCAGTTTAACACAGATACAGGTGAAGGTGAAGTGAGAAGATCTGGGATGCAGTCAGCATTCCAATTTACCGCAGAGGTGTTCGTTAGGGTTTATAGCTCTATAGCAAGCCTCTCAAGATCTTCTACTCCAACTCATGTAAAGCAAATGTACATAGGGATAAGACGTTCTGTACGCTGGTGTGTACAACTTTGTATCAACAGTTTGGTGAAGAAGCACATATGGCTGGAAAAGTCCCAATAATTGTCAATATAGTGTATATGCATATGAAGAAGAAACACACAGTGTATGTGGGTGTGATGTGAGAGTTCAGTGAGGTTGTACATTTGTGGAAATGTATTTATTTATTTATTTATTTATTATATTTATCTGCTTCATTTTATTTTTTATTTATTGTTCAGGAGTCATGAATCGGTAGAAATGGATGAGATAATGGCTGCGATGGTCCTCACCAGTCTGTCCTGTAGTCCGGTGATCCAGAGCCCCACACAGAGAGATCCGTTACCATGTAAGTGATCGTCTATGAGGAAATAAATGAAAAAAAGCAAACCCAGCAGCTACTGATACATTTGTATTATATTTTTAGATTATTTTTGGATTTGTATGATGATTTGTTGGGATGTATGGTAAATGTATAGAAATCCTGGAAAATGCATGGTGGTATAGCATTGAAAGAATGCACCATTTATCCACAGATCTTCATTCAGTCTTTTCATATCATAATGTCCAGGTGGCCTGGTGGATATGGAGTGTGGTGGAGGGGAACTTTCAGACAGTGGGAGCAGTGGCTGCTGGAGCTGGGAGCATGGCAGTGTCAGTCCCGTTCTCTCACCGTCCGTTACAGAGGCAGACAGCAGTATGGGGCAACTGTCAGACGAAAGGGTGAACATGGAGTTGGATCTGGAGGCACGTGACGAGCTGGAGACCAGGCGGTTCAAGGTGAGAGTGTTGCAGAAAACTGTTTGAAAAATGCTTTGTAAGTTAACTCATCATTTTGTGTCCCTTTGTGACAGAATTGGAGCAGGGGAGCATATAAGTGTTTGTGGCCAGGCTGCGCCAAAGTGCTGACATCACGGGTTGGAATGAAGCGTCATATTCGCGTTCTCCATCTGGGGTGAGATATATGTATGATGGGATGAGGACTGAAGGACCACAGTCCAAATTTAGACCAAGATTATTTTCTCCCACTATTGAAACCATACAAAAAAATGACATTAAGATTGTCTCTAGCAGTCTGTACATTACATTAATTTCTCTATGTTCTGCACAAAAAAGTTTGGTTTTTCTTTTTAAAAGCAGCCCATTTCTTATTTAGTGACCTTTTACTGTAATAATAACCTCCACTCTTCTGGAAAGATGTTCCACTAGATTTTGTGAAGATTCATTCAGCCACAAGGGTGTTAGTAAAGTCAGGTACTGATGTAGGTGAGGAGGTCTGAGGTGTTCTTATTCATCCCAAAGGCGTTCAATAGGGTTGATGTCAGATTGTTATAGCAGGTCCTAGTTCTACTCCGAATCATGTAAAATCAAGTAAATCTTCAAGGATCTGGCTTCGTGCACACTGGTATTTGTCATGCTGGAACAGGTTTGGGTCTTCTAGTTCAAGTGAAGGGAAAATCTCATGCTACAGCATCCAAAGACACCCCTGTACAACCATGTGCCTTTGTGGGTGCCAGTTTGGGGAAGAAGCACATATGGCTGGTGAAGTCAGGTGTTCCAATACCTTTGGCTATATAATGTATAGTGTATCAGCTATAATCATGATTCACTCATCCAACATGTTCCTTTCATGACATTTTTAAGGAACCTGACCTACAAAAGTACCTGAGGTGTATATTGTAGTCAATAAGGACTGAAACATGAAGAAAGCACACAGTCATCAGGGTCTGCTCTTTTCTTCTTGTTTCCTCACACACAGCGGACCAGAGCATTCTCACAGAGAAGAAGATTTTTATTATACCGAGGTTTCCTCACAGGAAGAGGAACCCATGCCCATATCTATACCTTCCCTATCATTTATCAGTGGGCCCTGGGGTACGTGCAGTTCAGCCCCCAGACAGCTTACTTCCAGAGAGACCCCACCTTCTTCCACCACCCTCAGCCAATCCGCACCCAGCAGTGTGTGGCAGATACACAAGGAACACCTATACCAGGTGACTCGTGTACCTCATGTCTCATGTGCATGTACACTAAGTAGCTGAGTTGCATTTCTAAATGATGTAGAGCTTCCCTGTGTTGGCCTTCTGTAAACCTCACAGGATTCTACATCAAACTCTTAAATGATCCCCATTATGGACAACCATAATAATAACATTTTAAGGCGTTAGATGTGAACTTTTATTATCGTTTTTTTTTTTAAATTACGACATTTCTTCAGGCTTGTGTGCCCATTGAGGCGACCGTATCCCCGGATTCTCCTTCCTCCTGTGACTGGACATCATCTGGACTCCAGTTAAGGCCTCAGGTAGCTCTACACAGATGTTCTTCTCTTCTTAGACATAGAGGTTTTCTAGACATAGTTAGTGGTGTTTTAGATGCTCATTACTTACTTTGTCCTTTACAGTTATAGGGATAGTCAGTGTATCTGTTCAGTGGTTCCTCATTGCCTACGCAAGTTATTCAGTTTCCTTGTCGATATCAGAATGTGGTACAGAGATAGGTAGCAGCAGGATTATAAGGATTATACACATTGGCTGCATATTGGCACTCTGGTTTTTCTCCTAAACCCTTTCTTCCAACTCTTACCTGGATTAACCTCAACAAAGATGAATAAAATAAATGTTTGCTTCTATAGCACTTTGTGACATGCGGAAAAATGTAAGCATTGGCGGTAATCAGCGAATTATATTTTTGTTTTATTTTATATTTTTAACATATTAACAGCAAGCTCAGTGAAAGAGCTTATTACTTCAGGGTTATAATCATTTTCGACCATCGTCTAATCCACAGACCAGCGTACCACGTATCCGTTCGGTTAGCGTAGGCGAGCAGTGCCTACAACGAGAGACTGATCCCACCAGATCACAGAGCGTGTGTTCATCGCCATCCAGAGGCCACTGCGCCAACCGGTATGTAATCTCCAGCCTGAAATATTGTTTTACGGGTGCATTTAAATTATTTGAACAGGAAAATCTACAATGCTTTAGTCATAGTTTTAAGTGTTTTATCCATCCATCCATCCATCTATCTATCTATACATGTATTTATTCATCCATTCATCCATCCATTTAGGTCTTACAGTCTTCTAGTTAAAATCCCAGTAAAGGGTCACTAAACCTCCACAACTGTGATGTAAAACAGAACTCATTCAGTTACACTTTTCAGGCTCGCCAGTGATTTCTGACTGGGGTTATAATATTGTAATGGTTTGTCCGTGTGTGTGTCCAGGAAAGGGCGAGGTGAGGCCAAAAAATGCCGCAAGGTGTACGGTGTAGAGCGCAGGAACGACTGGTGTACTGCGTGTCGCTGGAAAAAAGCCTGTCAGCGCTTCCCTGATTAGAGTGTAAGATGTTCGGGGAACAATCTAAATCTTGTTTCTTCCTTTTATTGGACTACTCCGGGCACTGAGCGACCGCGAGAATCCCTCTTTTTACCTTTTGTACCTGTTTTCCAAACGGAGTAGAAGCATACTTTTTATGATCTCATTCTGTGACACTGTTGAGAGTGTGTGACATAGTTGTGTTGTTTTTTTCATTCCTTTGCAGTCGTGCACTTCAGCCTCTTTTGAGATTATTGACGTGATTGTCCCTTTTTGCTATTATGGTGAATATCTGAACATTTGTATTATTCTTTGTCTGTGGGGTTTGGGGTTTGTTTGTTTTGCGTTCGACCTGCACCAATGTGCCAGCACTTCCTACATGTATAAATGAAGTTATAGTAAGGTTAATGGTACAGTATATGCAAGTACTGAGCAGCTATAACTTTATTAATAACTGAAGTGCTATTTCAAGCCATCCTTTGCATCAGTATTAAGAATTTTGTTTGTTTGTTTTTGTCTAAAGGAATAAATCCTTGGACAAATTTCACTAATTTGCTCTTACAGGCACACCTTACGTCTAAAGAACAGGGCAACGTTAAAGACGATTGACACACACCTTATACAAAACGCACAATGGTCGCATGACAACGCACAAGAGAAATAGTAAACTATTTTATTGGTATTTTATATGCATTTTATGTACATCGCACACATTCAAAAAGATTACCAAAAAAAAAAAATCCTGAACGATGTGGTCGAATTCTTCCACAAATGTAATGTGCTCTGAAGGTTTCATTTTCCACAAATTCAAAAATGACAAAAGCAGAATACTGTAACGGGCACAGACCTGTATACCAATTCCTTGTCTTCAGTTTAAAACCAAGGAACAAACTAACCGCTTTCCAAAAATAATTATAAAATAATATGTATTTTTGGGGAATGCCTGAATGATAATATAATCACTTAAACAATTCCACCAATTATTAATTTATATATATATATATATATATATATATATATACACACACCAATCAGCCATGACATTAAATGTTGAAGTGAATAGTATGAGATTGTTTAGGTATTATTTATTATTTTAAGGTATTAGGTATTATTTATTAGGCTTAAAGCAGGAAGCAGGAAAAATGGGGAAGCATATTTATCTGAGTGACTTTAAAGAACGGCCAAATTGTTATGAGTAGACCGATTAGATAGTTAAAGAATGTCAGGTGTTCCTGGTATACAGTGGTTTGTGAATACCAAAAGTGGTCCAAGGAAGTCATGGACACCCAAAGTTCACTGTTATGCATCAGGAACAAAAGCTAGACGCTCTGATCCTGTCCTACACAGGATCTACTGTAGCACAAAGAACTAAAAATGTTCATATTGGCTCTAATAGAAAGAAGTGAGAGCACAAAGTGCATCACAACCTGCTGAGAAGCTAAGCTGCTGCCGTGTGGGTCAGAGTGCTAATGCTGACCCCAGCACATGCTCTTACAATGGGCGTGTGAACATTAGACCTGGACCATAGAGCAACAGAAGAAGGAGCGCTGGTATGATGACCCAAGTTTTCTTTCACGGTCAGGTGTGTGTGTGTGTGTGTGTGTGTGTGTGTGGGTGTGTGTGTGTCTGTGTGTGCTTTGCTTGCCTGGGAAAGATTTCTCACTTGCTTTGGAGAATTATTCTGAATATTTGCAAACCAGTAAGTGCATTTCTCACAACAATTTGTACAAAAAACATAATGCAAAGCATGTGCTTTCAAAATCCTTAGTTTTTGTGGCAATGAAAATCTCATTGCTATCAGAACAAGTTCTTCTGTGATTGTTCACAAACAAGATTGTCATAATGTTTAGTCACGTTGTATGTATGACGGTGCACGGTTTCGCTGTTTCCTAATGTAAACTAGGGTTTGGATCACAATAATCGAAAAGGCACAATTTCTTCTGTACGCCATCTATGAATTTTAACAGCACAAATGTACACATGACTGCATGTAGGATACTGATTGCAGGAGACCGGATGGGATTCACACTTTTATTGTACTGTAATAGTGTTTGCATTCTGTGTTTTGTCGCTAATTGAAGGTTTTACGAGATTCACCTCTGACATGTTTAAGAGATTTAGTTGATTATTGATTGACCTTATCCAGTTCACTCGCCTTTATTAGTGACATTCAAGATGAACAATTCATCAGTTAATTTCATATTTACAAAAAAAAAAGTTTAAGAGAAGTCTAAGCTTGACAAATATTACAACTGGTTTAACCATATTGCATTCAAACACTTATATAATGACCTGATGCTGAGATGTTTTTGGGGTTAAAACTATTCAGTATTATATAAATAGATCAGCATCACATAAACAACTGATAATGTAGGAAAAAGCAGAAAATTGTACACAACTAAATGAATATGTTAAAGCATTCACAGTTTGATCAAAGCAACGAGAAAATGCTTTTATGGTGTGCACAAGTGACAACATGAGGTTGAACAAGTCGGTTTGAGAATTTCCTTTCTGATCTGAGAAACGCTCCCAAGCAACTGAGAAAAATTTTTGAGATGACAAAGAGTGTTATATTGGCACCCAGATTCCCCAGGCAGCAGTCTGATTGAGCGTCGGTGGGATGTGTTGAACAAATGAGTTGACAAACATGATCCATGGATGCCTTATTCACATCTTAAAGGATGTGCTGCCATGAACCACAGCACACCTTCAGGGGGTTTTATGTGGTCCAGGCATCTACAGGTCAGAGCTTCAGATGGTGGTTTTAATGTTATGTCTGATTGGTGGGTATATTAAGGCCAGATTGTTATTCACTTCAGAGGTCATGCACGCAAAGCGTGTGTGTGTGTGTGTGTGTCTGTCTGTGTGTGTGTGTGTGTGTGTGTGTGTGTGTGTGTGTGTGTGTGTGTGTGAGAGAGCTCTAGAGGGCAGCATTGCTCTATGGATTTCATATATCTAGGTTTTAAAAAGATGGGAAGGCATCTAAAATGGCTCCCGATCCAACACACAGTGTCTATAACAAGAGTGGTCGAGTCACAAGTGTCCTATTTTGTCTCATAATCGATTATATCATGGCGCATTGTACAATTAGAAACCTAATTTGGTTTTCTGAGGTGTTTAGTTAACATGATGTGTGTGCTGCACTATCTATGATAAGAACCCATTTTGTTTTCAGCAGGCAACCCAAACCTTCTGAGATGTAACTCAAAAAAAAAAAAATCGTACTTGTCAAAAATAAAATACGAAAATCCATCCGTTCCTTGTGTGCACTTTAACCCAAGTGTGATCGACAGCGTGCAAGACGAAATGACAAACTCTATAAAGTGCTTTTTCCTTTCGCGACATTCAACATCGTGGGACAGACAAAAACGACCACAGTGCTCTGTGATTCCTCCTACTGTACATCCAGAGCTGTATACTGATGGACATGCTCAATTTAAGTTTCAGTGCATCGCTTTTATTTCTGCCAAGGTTCAAACTCAGCCAGCGGCTGAGATTCAAAACCAACAGCTTGTTTATTACTAAATTAATGAGCGCAGATGAGCCCGAAATATCAATAGTGGAAACAAATGAACAAACTCATTAAAAAAAGAAAGAAAAAACGTCTGTTGTTGGATGGCAATGCGATCTCTTTAACATCTTGTAGCTCATCTTGAATGTGGAACATGATGGAGGTAAGAGGAGAGATCAGCACCTACTGTAGGGTGGTTAAACCTCATTCTTTTGTCGAACTGCGGCTGTGGAGAGGTTGGAGAAGTGGCCTGAGCGGCCCGTGCGTGCCGTGAGACTCAGGTACTGCCTCAACAGCTGGCTCACCCGCTTTTGGTTGTTCCACTTGCGGGCTGACTTTCGGATCCCGATAAAGCCACCGTAGCGCTTCTGCAGGGGTCTCCCGGAGCTCACCAGCTTACGGAAGCCATGGCGACCTTTCATAAACCCGCCGAAGCGTTTCGAAAGATCGAGGCCGGCGTCGCCATCTCGGTCCTGCTCTTCAACTTTATTGAAGTTCTCTCGCTCCTCTTCGTCATCCATACCGCCATCGAGTCCCACGTCATAGGATTCCCCGGCCTGCTCCGATTTTTGCACGTCCTCAGAAGGCTCTTGACTGCTGAGCGTTTGGGCCATGTGGCGGAAACGCTCCAAAGCTTCGGAGTATTCCAAGCCTTCATCTTCCATCTTCACTATAGCCAAAGGCTTTTCTTCGTCTTCTGTACGCTTAGATAAATCACGTGATGGCAACGTGGCTGGGTTTTGAACCAACGATTGGTAGCAGAGGTCCCAGGTCTGAGTCGGGAACGCCTGGGCCTCACATTCCAGCAAACACACCTGTCAAGACATCACATCAAATGTTACAAATCCAATTCCAAAAAAGCTGAGTAACGTAAACAGAATGCGTTCATTTACAAATCTCATGAATCAATATTTTATTCACAATGCAACATAGAAAACATACCAAATGTTTAAATTGAGGACATGTACCATTTGCCTGTAGTCTAGGCCTTTCATCATTTAAAAATATTTGACACATCATTTAACGAAAAATATGAAAGCTAGCTAGGATCCTGTATCATACATGTATGGGACAACCTTCCTCTACCTTAACTTTGGCAACTGGTCTTGTGATTTTAACTAACCCTAGATGATTACATGACCTGGTTGCAGCCATCAATTTTAAAATGTCCTTAAATTGGTATATATTCTCACTTTTTATATGTTTACAATATGTTATATTAGGATATAGGTTTTGGAAATTTACAAATCGTTGAATTCTGTTTTTATTTAAATGTTTTGGGGGCTATAGGGTCATACTTCAACACAATAGTTCTATTAATACTGAATATAAATCCTGACTATCGGCTGTGTCACAGCTCGTGGGTGTAGGAAAAGATCCTAATATGCCAAATGAGTCAAATGGTCTATTACTTCAGGAATAGAAATCATCATTTGTGGAGAGAAAGGCTGTAAAAACATTAAGCTTTGTATAGCAGAAAGCTCTGAAATGTCCCTGGAAATAGATTACCCATTGCAAATGAAATACAGGCTACAAAGAAATTCTTGTGCATTGAATTTAAGGAAGTTGTACATGCAAAAAAGTAAAAAGAAAAATAAAGAAAGTGCAAATATATCTTTATGCTATAATAACAGCAGCTAGTTCAATGTGAGGATGTGTGAAATGAAAGACTGATAGCATGAGGGGTTTTTTGTTCCAGCCTGAAAAGGCTCTTGTGAGAATCAGTAAAATGCCAGGCACATAAGTGGCAGCCTTTCCTCCAACCAATTATGTGCATATATTAACTAAATCGACTCAAGCACAGCTTTTTGCATCTTCAAACCCATTAGGAAGTTGATTAAAGAGCAAGTGGCGTGACACTGAAAGCAATTTTTTATATTTTTTTGGCCCCAATTTAAACTGCACACAGAACAACCCGGCCTTTTGTTGAGTAACAAAAGCGAGAGACTTTTTTTATAAAGAGAGGGAGAGAGAGATTATAAGTGATCACTCACGAGCGTGTTGAAAGTCTGCTGCGGGGGCAGGAGAAGTGCGCAGGTTAGACAATCGCCCTGGCAGTCACTGCGACTCGGGACACACAAACTCAACAACAGAAGGACCCACAGTGGCGTCTTCATGGCTTCTTCACTGTACAATCCCCAGGAATGGTTTGTGCTTTAAAAGATTACAGGATTTCCTAAGTATAAAAAAAGTGGAGTAGAAAAGTACAGAGGGAAAAATTAGTCATTTTTGGAGTCACCTTTTTTTTCTAGCATTTACATGAAAAAGCACTGGTTCAGTTTTTTTAATGGACGTACAATCTTTTGTGTATATGTATAGTATATTACTGGGTCATTAACCTTTATGGCATTTGGCAAATGCCTTTATCGAGAGGGACTTACAGTTATCTCTTTCATACATCTAAGCATTTAAGAGGTTAAGAGCTCAAGGGCCCAACAATGGCAATCCAATCAGATGTCCACCATCTTATCTACTGCTAGCACTTCACAGAACACAGCAAACAAAATGGGATTTAAGTCCAAAATGGGATAATCATCCTCTTATTTAGACTCAAACCTGTGCTGACATCTCCATTTGAGAGAATATTTCTATTTATATAATTTTTCAATAATAATAATAGTAATAATAAAAAGAAGTTAAAAAAACAGGTGAAGAAGTAGACAAGGAAGAATAGTAGAAAGTAGGAGAAGAATACTAAGAAAAATATGATGATGATGATGATGATGATGATGATGATTAAGAAATAGTGGAAGAAGAAAAGGATGAGGATAAAGAAACAGTAAAGGGAAAACGAAGAGGAAGATGGTAGTGAGGAAGTAGAGGAAGATGCAAAGGTGGTAAAAGAATTAGAAAAGTAGGTGGGAGGAAGAGGATTAAAAAAAAGAGGTGGAAGAATTTAAAGAATGACAGGAGGAAGAAGCAGAAAAAAAAGATGAAGTGGAAGTGAGGATGGGTTCCAGATGAGGATGGGTTCCCTCTTGAGTCTGGTTCCTCTCAAGGTTTCTTCCTTATGCCATCTCGGGGAGTTTTTCCTTGCCACAGTTGCTCATCAGGGACAAACATACTTACAAAGAACATATTTACATTTAATCACCACATTATCTGTGTAAAGCTGCTTTGAGACAATGTTCATTGTTAAAAGCGCTATACAAATAAAAATGAATTGAATTGAATTGAAGTGTAGGGGGAGAGCAAAAGGAAGAGGGTGAAGAATTAAAAGAGGAAAAAGATGATGACGTATGGGAATAAGAAGAGTTTGAGGATGACGAGGAAGAAGAAACAGATGTTGTGTAGTATATATAGATTTATTTATAAGACAAATGTACATCACAGTAGAATACATAGGATTACCACATATGTTAGCAGCTGAAAGAACACAGTGTGTGCAGAATATTTATTATTCAAGTTGCAGATGATGAGGGTTGAATACTGATGATAAACGGAGGATTAAATAACGAACAACACATCAGCCTTAATGTCAGTGTTATCCACACCCGGGAAACACGACCTTAATTAGTAAATATAACAAATGTATCCTGCTCATGAGTTATTAATTGGTGTTTCTCAACACTGAAATAAGAAACGCTCCACATCATGCTATACAGTTTACACTCAAGTCTTGATCCTGTGGGGTTCGCCCTTGGATATTACTCAGTATCTGAGAAGGCCAACGCTTCACTTGTGAACCTGATGCATTTTAATTCATTTAAAGTAGGTGGAGGAGAGATGCGTGATAATTTCACGCTGCGCTAAACGTTGAACCCAATTTCATGGGTTTTTGATAGTATCTGCTAAAAAGCTCACGGTGTTGCTGAAGGACAACAACGCAGCAGTGGAGGTTTGGGTATTAGATTACTGGTTTAGGAGAAGACGGAAGAAAATCCCGTCTTGACTAGAATGTAGAAAGAAGCACGATAGCAGGTAGTGTCAAGGTTTTATAGCAAAATAATAAAACGTCTATACTTCGATGCATAGCCAACGATACAATACATTAAAGAGCCATATAGTGCAGCTATCAATGCGATGCGATATGATTCGCTACTATTACCAGGCAGTGTGCTCCGATTTCAATTTCGATTCAACAAAATGCGATTCAATGCAATGGCAAAATACAGTGCATCTGGAAAGTATTCAGAGAGCTTCACTTTTTCCACATTTTGTTATTGTTACAGCTTTTAAGTATAAGAACTTTGTATGAAATCTGTAAAATGTAAAAAAATAAAAAATAAAAACGAAAAAAATCACAAGTATTCACAGCCTTTGCTCAGTACTTTGTTGAAGCACCTTTTATAGCTTTAAGCACAGCCATTTTCAAATCTCTTCAGAGATGTTTAATCGCGTTCAAGTCTGGGCTTTGACTGGGTCACTTGAGGACATTCACAGAGTCGTCCCATAGCCACACCTTTGTTGTTTTGGGTGTGTGCTTAGGGTCGTTGTTCTGTTGGAAGATGAACCGTCACCCCAGTCTGAGGTACAGAGCGCTCTGGAGCATGTTTTCATCAAAGATGTCTCTACACTGCATCTTTTATCTTTCTTTTGATCACGACTAGTCTCCCAGTTTCTGCTGCTGAAAAACATCCCCATAGCATGATGCAGCCACCACCATGCTTCACTGTAGGAATGGTATTGGCCAGGTGATGAGCGATGACTAGTTTCCTCCAGACATGACTTTTTGCATTTAGGCCTTAGCATTCAATCTTTGTTTTAACAGACTAGAGACATTTTTTTTTCTCAACTCCAGGCATCTGTCATGACCCTTTAACTGAGGATTGGCTTCTGTCTGTCCACTCTACAATACAGGCCTGTTTCATGGAGTGCTGCTGGGATGTTGTTCTTCTGGAAGGTTCTTCTCGAAGGTTCTTCTTTCTCCACAGAGAAACGCTGGAGCTCTTTCAGAGTGACCATCGGGCTCTTGGTCACCTCCCTGACTAAGGCCCTCCTCCCCGATCTCTCAGTTTAGCTCTAGGAAGAGTCCTGGCGGATCCAAACTTCTTCCATTTATAGATGATGGAGGCCACTGTTCAGATTGGGACCTTTAATGCTGCCAAGATCTTTTGGTATCCTTCCCCAAATCTGTGCCTTAAAACAATCCTGTCTCAGACGTCTACAGACAATTCCTTGGACTTCATGGCTTGGTTTGTGCTCTGACATGCACTGCTTACTGTGAGACCTTCTATAGACAGGTGTGTGAATTTCCAAATAATGTCCAATCAACCGAATTTACCACAGGTGGACTTCAATCGAGTTGTAGAAACATCTCAAGAATGATCAGTGGGAACAAATTTCTTTCACGTTGTCATTATGGGGTATTGTTTGAAGAATTTTGAGGAAAAGAATAAATTTTATCCATTTTGGAATAAAGTTGTAACAAAAAAAATGTGGAAAAAGTGAAATGCTGTGATCAGTGGTGCTGAGAGAATACGCTAAAAAACACAGATTAGTGACGAGAAATCAATTTCTATACTAAATATCGCTCACAAATTATTGATCACTTTTTAAATAATAAAAGTATAGAAAATCTACTAATGATTATCTATAAACTAGGGCTGTCAATCGATTAAAATATTTAATTGCGATTAATCACATGATTGCCATGAGTTAATTCGCAAATAATTGCAATTTATTCACACATTTTTATCTGTTCTAAATGTACAAGTTTCTACATGTAAATAAAAAGTTTTCAACATTTACAAATATGGATGTTTTATGCAAACGTATGTTTATTATTAGTGAAACTAAACTTAACATAGAGCATGAAGACAAAATATTCTTGTAAATGTTTTAAAGTAATTATGGTGCAGTAATTTACTTAAAGCATCAGAACACCAAATGGAACTTTAGCCATGTTTCCACAACGACGGTTTTAATGATTTGAGACTTGGCGCATCGGAAAACAAAGGTTTATTGATTAAAAATAAATTTTCAGTAGTTTTTCTTTATTATATCCAAGTAAAGAAAGGAATGTAAGTAAATACATGTGTGTGGCATTAAAGATAAAAATTTCACCCCTTTTATATTTATTTATTTATTTTTATTTTGAATAAAATTGCTCAAACAGAAATGTGTGCTGCATTATTCACTAGTTAATAAAATGTGTGCCATTAAAATGAATTTGCGTTCATTAACTTTGACAGCCCTAATATAAATAAATAGATTTTTAATGATGCAAATATGTAAAAACTATGTGCATCACAATACAAATACCAACATTCAATTCACACTTTATTTTATTTATGCATTAATGCAACAATGGTCCATATATATATATATATATATATATAATATACTGTCACTCCTCTGCTCAAATATACATGATAGTTGATACTCTACATACTGCCATTATCTTTTTCAACCGCATCACAACCACAGCACTGAGGCCAAACATGACCAAATGAGGCATAGGAGAGGAAATATTTACGCCATATGCCGATTAATTGTGCATATCTCCAGCCTGGGGTTGACGAGTTATCAAGTGACGTGTCTTGCTCAAAGACAAACTAGAAGGGCATCGGTGTAGAATGTTCAAATATGAGCTTTAATTGCATACATTCTTGCCCTCTGGTCCACATTTATAACCATGATGTAACTCTGACCTCGGAGTTTATCAGTCTTTACCACTCAGGACTAAATGCTGTTTTTTTTGCTCTTCTAGCCATATTGTTGAAGTCTGATTACGCTTTCTTAGCACATTATTATATGGAAGATATGCAAAATAAAGCGTCGCCATCTGTTTTTCCGCCCATTCGCAAAGTTCATTAACGAAACTCATCATGGGCTTTAATTGATGTCTGAATTAGCATGTATGGCATAATGAAGAGGAAATGAGAGCGAGCGAGAGAGACCGGGAGCTACAACAAGTCTGACTCACTTCTGCCAGCACGCATTAGTCACGACCAGATTAGGGCCTCGCACACTTCTTATCGACCTTTAACCAAAAATCAACCTCTAAACTGTAATGAAGGCACTCTCTTTCCCTTTCTTTTATAATTTCTATTGAAGTGAAAAAAGCAAAGCAGTGATTACAGGCCAGTAATAGAGTGTATGAGGCTGTAGGCTGTGAGTGGTGAGGTCGTTTATGATGGCAGAACGATCACGAACAAACATTTTTCGGCCGATTTAATCTCACGCACTATTAATGCAGCTCGATTCATTTTTCAAAAGTTATGTGATGAAAACGCTCTTTTTTTTAAACGGTTATTATTATTATCTCCCCTCACTATAATCATTTATTGAACCGGGTTTTTAGAGATAATGGAAGACTATGAAAATGCAGACAGTCTGAGTCTGCTTTTCCTTGCTCAACTAATTATATTGTGGCGATGAATAGTGAATATGTTCTTCATAAGTAAGGTCGTCTCTGATGAGAGAGCCAGTGGCGACTGTGGCAAGGAAAAACTCCCCGAGATATCATAAGGAAGAAACCTTGAGAGGAACCAGGCTTCAAAGGTCAAACCCATCCTCATCTGGGTTGCACGGAATGTCCATATTTAGCAGATATACGATTAAAGCTCTATAGCAGAACGTTCACTCCAACTCATGTAAAGCATATCTTCAATGTCATGCTGGAACAGGTTTAGGTCTCCTAGTTTAACTGAAGGGACAATTTCATTCTACCACATCCAAAGACATCCGATGCAATTGTGTCAGAGTTTGGGGAAGGATCACAAGTGGCTGGAAAAGTCAGGTGTCCCAATGCTTTTGTCCATATAGCGTATATACAGTATAAGCTTAAAAGAGCTATTACAAGAGCAAGAGCTTGTTAGACTCTCTGGAAATTGGCGAATCCAAATTATTCTTTTATAAAATGATGAAAATCCTACTCCCGAGTGATTCATTCTCAAACTTTAAAATGTATTATTCTAATGAAAAATCATTTTCATTTCGAGAAATATCAGCAATAAAAGCCTTAAAGCTTGAAATCATGTCTAGTAATACGTTTATTAATCATTAGCTTGGTTTATCAGATAAATATAATTTGTTATGTTGCTAGGATTTCTTCCCCATCAATTTTGACTCTAATGACTCCTCTAAATACACATAGCCAACCTCAGGGTATTGTCCATGGCTATGTTTAAGTGTTTGCGTTGTGTTGGTTTTTGTCTCCATTCCTGATGAATGTACTGCTGTGTAACGTGCTTGTATGGGGGCCGCATGCTGCAGTTGTGAGATTGCGAGCCTCCACTCACATTCCCCCAGGGGAGAGCCGTAAAATGATAAATCTGAGGCAATTTTAATCCGATTAAAGCACCACGCTAACCCTTTCCCTCAGCCAGGAGCCACCTGATGCTATCGACTCCAAGGCAAACAGCCGGCTCCATTTATTGTTCCTGAGGCAACAATCCATCTTAGAATCTGATTGGCAGGCACCAGGTCGCAGGCTGGAAACCGATAAGCAAATCTGTATGTCCTCACTATGACGTCTGTCACTGTCTGCCTGAAAGTAAGGGGAGATCTTTAATTGCCTAGTCCCCTGCCACCACCTCAGATCCCACCCCACTCTTAAGTGCCCCTGCCCCACAAGCACCACTTACAAGAATATGAAATCAAACACACTTTATTCCAGTTTCATTATGTAGTAAGTAATAGACCAACTGTTTTGCCGCATCCAGCAAATTTCATTTTGCTTATCGCAAACACCATAAAAATCGAATCATCAGGATTCTCAGTCATAACCGTTTTCGGTCTGACGCAGACACATTGATATCCCAAAGGGATGGCGTCTGTGGAGAGGATTTTTACTCCGCCCCCTCTAGCAAAGTAGCAATTATTGCATTTTGCCTCAGTGCCCAGGATGGACTTTATCGACAAAAAGCAGCAATCCAAGGCAGTGAATGGTGATGTGTAATGAATGAAGGTTGGTGGAGACCAGACAAACTCAATGAATCTGCCATCACCTTCTCCTCTGGCTACATTTCACCACGAAATGGATATGAACTTGATCCGTCATGCTGTCAGACATTTCTCAGGAAACAGACTCCCATTTTTGAACAGTTTTTTTTTTTGTTTTTTTTTGTTTTTTTGAAGGAAGCTAAATTCAAACAAAAATCAAAGAAGCAGTAAAAGTTTCGAAGTAGCTAACTTCATGGTCAAACTCGCAATAGGTGAACATAGCTTACAGCGAATTCAAATTCTCAGGAATAATTGAATGATATGTTCTACATGGACACCTCGAATTCTTTTGATCCTGCATATTTTTCATTATATCTAAGATTTTCCTCCTGCTCTGTGTGTGTGTCTGTACACTGAACACATATTCTAAAAGATCACTCTTTAAGAGGCGCATGCTTTCATTTGATATTGAAATCATGAGTGGAGGAAAAAAAGTCACTGCACACATTAAGCGGTTCACTCGGCTTGCAGCTCACCTGCAATGGAGGCATTAATTTCCTGACAGATGTAACCAATTATAAGATGTTAAAAGCAATCACTGTAAGAAAGTGCACTCCTGATGGAAACGAGAATCCGAACACGTGGCAACAAATGGCATTAAATCAAACTGTATTACTGTAGGATAGAGCCTGGTACTTGTATTCAATATCACTTCCTATTCACTTTCATGAGATGATACACACACACACACA